>KZ119344.1:130-41613 GCA_002153405.1 Mycosphaerella populi pn0402
AGCTGCTCAGCCATGATGGGAATGAGACGTTGGAAGGGGAGAGGATGGGCGGAGTAGGTCGTTGACGCTGGGGAGTTAAAATCGACGAAGGAGAGATGCTGCGTGCCCGCTCAAGCCCTAAACCCGGTTGGCCCGCCTTGTGTGGTTAGTGGGCGGAGCCGTGCCCTAGTCTAAGCGAACATCACGTGGGTCGCCGCTATCTTATCGGAACTATACAACCGCCAGCTGCATGTTTACCACCGCTTCTAATGTAGCTGGCATCGCTGTTATCACTGGTTAGCCTTTGATAAATTGAGGAGACTACACTGATTTAACCTGGTAACTTGGTTCAACCACTAACATGCTCCGTTTTTGGCATTTACTATGCTACAAGTCGATATACAGGGGCTCTTGACGCTCTTCGAAGCTCTATCGTACAATACATCGATCCAACAAGCACCCCCAAATAGCCCAATGATTCCAGCCGAAAGCGGCTTAAGAGTTGAAGACCTGCACATTCGGCATGCGACCCAATCCACCGCCAGTCCGCTTGCTCTTAGCCGACTCGAAACCGGTGGCACTCTTATCGCGAACATGTGCTTTCAAAAGCTCCAGAACCTCTGAATTTTCCCATCGCTTGGGTACGGGTCGATAAGCAGCTTTAAACGCGCCAATAGTTTGTGCCCACTCGCCACTCTTGGCTCCAGTGTTCTTCCAAGTCTCCGTGACAGTGTCCTCAGGAGGAGGCGAAGTCTGGCTAACTTCTGGCGGATCCTGTGTGGCCCAGTAGTAGATATCCCAGTCGTTCTCATCCAAGAAGCTATCGTATTCCTTCAATTGCTCCGCAGTCATCTTACCCAAGTAGACATCGGCGAAGGTGGAGAGAAGGAGGTCGGACTCCAGGATGCCGCGCTTCCGGCTCTGGTCTGAGAAACATGTTAGATGATGAATATGGCAAGGCCAGAATATTGAGCATTCTTTTTGCAGATATGATGCCCGTTATCCTTTTGATGAAAGGCAACTTTACTCACATAATAAACGTGCGCGTTGAGTAGTAACATCTTCTCCCTTTCGCTTCAGTGGCTCAACCTTGAAGGTAATTCCTTCCATTTCACCGACGCCAAGCTCTGGCTTCTGCGCGCCGCTTTCCTGTCGACCACCTGTAAAGTGCTCAATGCGACCTGGGTATGGATCCGCCGGGCGGTACTTCGGATCGACTGAATTGATCATCTCAGGCGGCGAGGGCTTCTTGCCAACATTTGGGAAGTCATTCGTCATGGTAGACGTGGTATTCGGAACCGCCGGGTTCACAGGCTTCTTCGTCTGGTTGTCACGGTGAGCTTCCAAATTCGCAGCAGCTTCGTCGACATCTTTGAAGCGCAAAGCGGATGTGCCGAACGAACGATTAATGTTCACAAAGGTGTATGTAGAGGGTACAGGGCGCAAAAAGCGACTGAGAAACCTGGGGGTCGTCATTTTTGCTACTTCCTATATCGAAAGAGGTGTGAATGAAGCTTGTCCCAACCGGAAACTGGGGATTGATAAGCTGCAATGGCGACTTGACATCATCTCAAGTCACGGGCCGAAAACGCGACGTGCTCCGATGTTTGCACAGTTTGCAGCCGACATGAGCCGAGGAAGATGAACAACCTCGTTCATGTACGAAGGATTTGATATCTAGTAGTTGCTCAGATACTATGCCCCCGCTAGTGCACAATTGATGGGATCAAACCCCTTGGTATTAATCAATAAATCAATCAAGCCCTCATTCTGGAAATGGGCTCGTTTGCTACTCAATTGAACAATCTCCATCCTATCTATACCTTCTTTCCGAATTCAAAACAATCAAAGATTAACCTCCACACACGCAGAGCATATATTTTGTATCATTTAGGTCATGACTGTTGGAACAAAATGCCATAAGACATGAGAGGAATACGGGAGAGAAAAGTTACAGCAACTCCCCATACGCTGCAACTCATAAAACCAGAAACGAGAAATGCAAAATCCCAAATGCAATGATCCCAGCCAAATCCTTCGTAGTCTCAGATAAGGTGCTTGGAGCGGAAGTAAGCGCGGAGGTAGACGACCTGCCACGCGCCCAGTCCAATCAGCATGCCGATCGTGCCAAAGGCGAACCACTTGACTCGCTCGTTGGTGCTCTCGTTGGTATCACGGAGACGCTGCTCACGGGCACGCAGATAGTCCATCTCAGTCACAATATCGGCAACCATCTCTTCGATGCGGCGGAGGTCGGTCTCGACGGGCTTGAGCTTCTCTTGGGCCTGAATGCTGGACCAATCGCGGGCGTCGGCGCCAATTTCAACATCGAGCTCGACATCACGGAAGGGTTCGGAGGCGCCACCTGAATAATGCGTTCGTTAGTCTTCAGATAAGGGATAAAAATAGTTATGGCTTGAAGCCGATGGATTCTCGGATCGTCCTTGGTGAGGACTTACTGCGACCAACAAGCTTGTTAACCACGCAGACATCAAAGGCTGTGTCAGCAGTCGAGGTGAAAGCCTGGCGAACTTCACCAACGATGTCCTTAGGACGACCGTGGTCATTGCCCATTGAATCTTTGATCTGTGCATGATACGTTAGTTATCGAGCAGTTTGTGCGTAGGTTCTTTCCAGAAGCCCACAATTGGACAAAGGCAAATGTAGTAATGTCAGAAGAACTTACGTGCATATCGACACGCTGGCCATCACCCTTTGTACCGCCCACGATGGCAGTGACTACTACCAATTGGTCCTTGGCGACAAAGTTGCGAATGCATCGCTCGGTTCCGCTTGACGTGGAGTGAAGATCGAACTTGAGGGCAGAGGCAATTTGGACCACGAGGAGGAATAGGGCGAGGAACGACCTCATATTGAACAGAGAGGAGCCCATGGTGGGAGAGTTTGGCTTGTCAACAGACGAGCTGGTGATGTTGATGACACCTGGTAAGGGGGGGAAGCAGGATCAACGATGTTCCGGCTGCCAGGCACGGATCTAGATTCCCATCTTCTGACCACAATTTTCTACATTATTTACACTAGAAACAAAGAGGAGATAAAATAATTCCAAGACTGATGTTCTTACAATTTCCATGTATTTTTGCAATCAGTTATGGAGATTTCCTACGTAAATATAACACACAATTCTTGCAAGTCTCGAAAGACTCCAGGCCAAACAAACCCCCTTCCTTACAATCAGCTATTGGGAGGGGGGGGAAGGCACTCAAATAATCATCGAAAGAGAATGTGTATGAATTAATAAATTATATATACTAAGATCACATTTGCGCCATTGTGCCATTGCGCCAGCACCAACGAACCAATCTCAAGATCCAGTGCAAATAACCAAATCTATCTACCAAGCTCCACCACATACGTATAGCCAGTGCACCCAAGCAATCCCCACCAACTCAATCAAAAAAGATACTCCTTCGTAATCCCCCAATATCTGTCCGGATCAGCCCTCATATGCGCAACATGCGACGACCCCTCAAACTTCTCCCTCCTAACCACCAACCCCATCCTCCCCGCCTCCTCCGCATGCGCCTCCACATGCCTCCAATCCACCAACTCATCCCCATCAGAATAGATGTAGCATCGCGGCGGCGCACCCCCCACTAAACTGACATCACTCAGATCTTTCCTCCCGGCCTCAATCGCATCCCTCCGCCTCAGCACCCAATTCGCCGTAAACACAACCACCAAGAACGCCATTAGTGCCGCCTTGCCCAGCACCCGCAGAACCCATGTTTTGGGCAGCGCGAACGAAAACGCCCGGATTGCGCCGTGGATGCTGGCCCGTCCTGGCGCGCTGTCGATTATTATCGCCGACACGGGGAGCGGTTTGCCGACTGCGGCGCTGTACGCGGCGAGTAGGTTTGTGAGGGCGAAGACGCCGCCGTTGGAGAAGAGGTGGACGTGGACCGGGGTGGGTGAGGCGCGGAGGGCCTCGACGACGGGTTTTATGCGTGCGTGTCGGGATTGTGTGGTGGAGGGGAGCAGGAAGTCATTGCTGGAGGTTGTGGTGAAGATTATGCGGGCTGTTGGGGCTAGACGTCTGTATTGCGCGAGGTATTTTGTGTATGCGCGGACGGGGGCGTTCATCCAGAAGGCCAGGAGGATGGTTCTTGTCGGGGGTGTGGTGGAATGGGCATCTTCTTTGCTGGAGATGGGGTCGCAGAGGTAGATGGTTGGGGTGAGTTTAGATATGTGGAGGGGTTCGGTGGGTTGTGGGGTTGCCATGTTTACTGTGGAAAGGGAGTGCTCTTGGCGTGTAGGTATTTGGGTTTTGTTTTGCTCAATGAATTGAGGACGTTGAGCTCCTGGGGCTTCCTTATATACTGCTGCAAGGGAGGGCCATTTGTCGGGAAGGATTGTATTTTCGCAGAGATGTGCTTAGGCTTTTAGCGGTTTTCGGCATCTTACACCCTGAAGACCCACAAGTGCTTGGCTTGGTGGGGACCTGGGGATTTGGAATTGGCAGCCTGCTGCATGCTTGATTGGCTTTTCGAGGACCGAAGAATTTCAAATCAAAGATTCTCTTTCCTAGCGGTTTTGGGTAGAGCACCGCCTGAGGAAAAATAGGTTGGGCTGATGGAAGAGAACCAAAAATTCGAATTTGCTATGATCACGCATCGTGTTGGAGGCCTAAGAGCAGAGAGGTGCCAATGCCCTATTGAACTTACGATATGATTTATTGATGATCTTCGGCTAGTAGAGTGGATCCACATGGATACTCCGGGAAAACGTTCGTAGGAAAAAATAATAATAATATAAGTCTTCGAGCGTCGAGGCTTTGAGAGATACAGGCATCAGGACTTCAAACATGGTATCTCGAATAATTCACAAAGGGCAGAAGGATATATCCCAACAGACCCAAAAGCAGAATGAAATAAATGAAATGTGCATATTAGTCATAAGATTGCGTCCACGAGAAAAGGAAATTTTCCAGAGAGAAGGTTCGGACACATAATAGAAAGAGAGCCACCAGGCCGCGGCCGTGAAGGACATGAGAAAGAGAAAGGGGTAAAATGCAGCAACATTTGCACATCTATAAGAAACAGGAGATATGAGAGCTAGTCGGAATAAGGTCGGCGGACAAGAGGAAATATATAGAAAGGCGACGTAGAGGTGGTCAAAACGATGGACATGAGGTATGTGGATCGTTAAATGGAACGATAACGCTTAAAGCATGACATCAAACAGTTTGACAAAATGTATATGCGGCTTTAATTAAGCCTCAACCTTCTTGCGGCGAGAAAAGAATCGTGACAGTCCACTTTCTTTACCCTTGGGAGTCATAGGGCTCATGGGTCGCTGGGGCGCAGAATCAGGTGGACCTGTGTTGCGGAGGAAATCGGCCAATGCACTGGTATCAGTTTGGCGGCTAGGCGTAGGAGGCATGGTTCCTGCGTTGCGCTCCATACCAACCTTGGCAGAGTAGCTCGTCGGTGGTGCTTTGTTGCTTGTCGATGAGCGTAGAGAGGTAACAGACATCTTGGCTGCCGGGCCCTTAACAGCGCCGCCCACCGAACGACCGCCGAAACCCGAGGCTTTGTTGCTGGCCCCGGGGGGAGGAACCATGATGGGCTTGGGCGTGTTGTCAAAGTCTGGAGGAGGCTCACTCCGCAAGAAGTCAAGCAGACTCTCTTCTTGTCGCTTGGGCTTCTCGTTCATCAGCTCCTCGTATAGCTCGTCATCGTCATCGTCATCAATGGCATAGGGATCGCGGACTCGGCGCTGCTTGCGCTGTGGGACAGGGTCCTCCGAAACTCCCATAGATGCAGAAGCCTTCGCCGGGGCGTTGGGACGGTTGGACGATTCCAGCAGTCCAGTTCGCGATCCAACAGAGGTCAAAGATTTGTTGGGAGTTGAGCTGCCCTGGGTGCTGTTGATCGAGGGACGAGAAGGCAGGTCTTTGTTGACCTGCGCTGACTCGTACTGAAGATCTTCTGAGTCGATTGTGTTGCGGAATGGCGCGACGTTTCGGGGGATGCGGTGGCCACCGGGCTGAGGCGGGCCTTCGCGAATGAAGTCGATCAAGTCAGAAGTTGCAGAGCCCGTGGTGTCGGCAGCACGAGCCTGCAGCTTGGGGCGGTTCGGATTTGATCGAGCCGAAGCCATGGAAGAGATGCTGGCTTTCGGGCGAGGCGCAGAAGTATCTCCATTCGGGCCGTTGTTAGTGTTACGAGCCGGGGCCTTGGGTGGTACCTGCGGCGGGGGCATGCGCGAAGAGATTGAAGAGATTGGAATGTGTCGAGGAGAATCGGCTTTATCACCAGTCGCCCTGGAGGAGACCGAAGTCCGAACAGGTGGCTCTTCTCCTGGTGGTCCAGTGTTCTTTAAAAATTCAGCCAAGTCTGTTGTATCGGCAGTATCCGAACGAGGAACCTGTCGAGGGAGATCGGGGAAGTTCATCTCTCGGACACTCCGAGGGGTCAAGGTGAAATGGATGGTCTCGTCGCTGTTGATCAGCTTATCAAGATCAAGATCGTTGTCAGCGGATTCTCCGCTGCCAGATGCACGACTGGTCTCGGATGAGCTGCGTAGGCGCAGGGATGGAGACTCGCCAGGACCAGAGCGGCCCATCAAGCCTTTCAGCTTTTGAGAAGTGTTTGAGGATGTAGAAGTGATGGGTCGTGTACCACCGCGGGAGCTGCTGAAGCTCTCTGAGCGACGGGTCTTTTGTTGGGTCGTGGAGGAAATAGAAGCCGATGTCGCTGAGCGAGGCATCCGTTGCACATAAGCTCGTTCAGTTGTTGGGGAGTTGCGGGCGCTGCCAGTGTTAACGACCAGCGGGGTTTGCTTGCTGCGGGTGCGAGAATGCTGCGAAAGTTCGCTTTCTCCTGAAGTTGAAGGTGGTCGATTTCCAGGAGTGCTAGGAGTGTGAGGAGTACGAGGAGTTCCAGGGGCGACTGTCGATTCAGAGGCGATATCAGACAAAGGCTCACCCTTCGAAGGGGCGGCGACAGTTGCGACGTCCACTGCTGTTTGATTCTGATCGTCATCAATAGTCTCAATGTTTCTAGAAGAGTTGATAGCCTCGATCTTCGTGGCAGGTGGCACGGGCTCAGCCCCTTGCGCCGATCGTGGCAGCTCCGCAACGGCGTGCATACTACTAGGATCACTAGTTGCTGCAGCGATCGGCTTTGCAGAAATAGAGACGTCCCTACTGGACTTTCTTCGGGGTCTTTGTGTCGTGGATGTCAGCGTAGGTTTCTCCACCATCCCTTGTCCTTCGATTGTCTCCGGGTCCTTTGAAGAAGGCTCATCTACCGGCGCTTTGTCGGCGGCGAAGGCGTCATCGTCATCCTCGTCATCTCGCAAATAAGTTCGCATTGAAGCCATTGAGATATTAGCAGGTGCCGGCGCGACCTCTTCTTCCTCTTCCTCGCGAACCACAGACATACGCGCCTTCTCCTTCTCATAAACAACTAATTCCTCTTGGGGCGCTTCAATTTCAGGATTGGTTGGAGTAATGGGAGAGACATTGCCATCTTCGCCTGAAGAGATATCCTGTAAGAAAGACTCATTGACAGGCGAGACAGGCGACTCAGGCTCTTGCTCTTGCTCCTCGATTTTATCCTCGGTGGTGACCGCGATACCAGGGGCAGTTTCCGCTGCGTCAACGAACTCAGCCTCATCCTCGTCCTCGTACATAGTCTCCAATTGCACCTGCTCTCTCGAAGATGATCTAGAGCAAGGAGCAGACTTGGGTGATGGTTGAGCGGGATCGACAGTCTCTTCGGCCTCTTCGTCGGCTTCTTTCAGCGGCATCTTCTTCTCCGCATTGGGCAAGGATCTCGAGCGTCCGTGGCGCATCTTCCCTTCCACCGCAGATGCACTCAGAGGCCCTCTGTCCGATTTTGTCAACATGACTGGCGAAGGTACCACCATCAAACTGCGTGGTCGCACTTTGTGTGCAACAACAGCCTGCATCGTCTGAAATTCAGCCTCGCTTTCCAATGTATACCCAGGGACCTCGATCTCCTGCACATCGGTATCGCTCATCGGAAGAGGGATATCGGCTGGGTCAAGGGGAAGCGCTGACTCGAGTTCAACAGGCTCCTTGGGAGTCACGGGCTCCTCGATAGTCGCGATACTGCTCTTGCGACTATGCGCCAAGTAGCGCGGGCGGCGGAAGGACTCGCGCGATAGAGTTCGCGATAGAGTTGTCGAGCCACGCCTGCGCTTCCGCCATGTGCGCCACAGGCGGCCCAACGTCGCATTGAGGGCAAGCTTTTCCATATCGAGATCTTCGACAATCAGCTGCTCGATTCGTTTCCGGCTTTCAAGATCGTCGGAGGAGGAGTTGTTCAGCTTGGAAGATAGTCTTGACCGTGCTGTTTCGCCTGCAATCACGAGAGCCTGCTCGCCAATGTGTTCGATGATGGAAGTAAGGAAGATCGCTGCAGCTGGGGTGATGTTGTCTACATGACTGGAAAACCGCCGCGGGGTACCATCCTGGTCGCCGAGACCTTCTTGTGCGATAAATTCGTCCTCATCTTCTTCCTCCATGTCGCCTAGGCGGGTATACACCATACACCGCAGACGCGTCAGTTTCCACGAGTGCACTAGATCAAAGTCTCCGCCGGGCTCCTGGCCACCGCGAAATTCGGTCTCCTCGTCCTCCTCGCCGCCCATGTACTCGCTCAATTCCTCGTCGGCCGTTGTCACAACTTCCGAGGCCAGTCGTGGTTTTAGGACATCTGAGAGTGTTGGTCGAATACATGCGAGTTGTGTGGACTTTGAAGCTCCCAGAATATTGTACAGAAGATTGTCGAGGAAGCCGTTCAGAAGGGCTAGGGCGGCGGGGGTCACCAGCGCATTTGCGCCAGCCCCGGTGTCCTCATTTTCTGGGACGAAATCGGCGGTATTGAATTCTTGGTCTGATGTGATGATTTCGGAGGCGGCGGTGGGCGAGATAAAAGCGGGAGGGGGGCGCACGGGAGGAGGAGGGGACATGAGGCCGACTCGGGGGAGTTGCGAGTCGCTGGAGATGCTGCTGGTGCGCGAGCGAGTGTGGGTCAAGCTCCCGGTGTCCAGGAGGTCGGGACTTTTGTAGTATTGCATGTTGAATGTGAGACCCTACTTGCGTAGGGATTGTTGGATCAACTGCACTGAACTTTCTTTTTGCTTTATGTGATCGGGCGTTGGCTCCGGCCCTGGATCACAGAAATGAAGCAGGACTGGGTAGGAATCAAATCTCTAAAGCATCCTGTGGCACCGTCAGTCTGACAACTTGTACTCCATGGGTTCTAGCGGACGAGGAAACATCGGGGGCCTTTTTCTTTTTTTTTTTAGAATTGCGGCTTCGCCCCGAGTAGCACGAGGGCTCATGCATAACGGCAGCGTCACTCTTGGCCCCCAGAACTAATGCAGGCAGTTTGGGGGGTTGGATACATACCCGAATGACTTGGGTGATTCGTCTCAACGTGTGTAGGGGAGTTTGGATAGGACAGGGGGAGGTTGGAAGTGCAGAAGACATTCAGGAGTAGGACTACTAATCGACGATGGACTCGGTGGAGTTCTTGGAACGGGTTTATCTACCGAAGGAATAAAGAAAGAATTATGGAGCAAAAGGTACGGTACGGTATGCGGTACCTCCAGGCTGGACTCTGTGGCTGCAGTAGTGCAAGTACCTCCCGCACATGTCCATTGTCCCTCTGTCTGCTAGGACAGCTAACGTACGCCATTGTGCGCGAGTCCGTGATGAACTTGCATTTCCTGAAACTGGAATTGAAATCGAATTCTGGATAGTTCGATGCTTCCTCTCCAACCATCCAACCCCTTTTTCCGAGTACCTGTACCCCAGCCCTCGTATCCATGGGCCAGCAAGCGAGTGCCCTATGGCAATGCAGAGACAGGGGCAGCCAAAGCCCACGATCGGCCCCCGCAGCCGCCCCACTGCCCTGGCCAATCACGTCTAAGAACGGGGCTATGGGGCGTTTAGTCTTTCGCGCTAGGCCACATCCGGGTGCATTATTGAATCATTTTGAATTTTCTTCCCGTCTGATCCTCTTGATACTCCGTCCTTCAATTTTGAGCGCTAGCTGTATTTCGTCCTTCCATGGAGTTTGCCAGAATCAATGATTTCTCTCCACTATCCTCCCCTCACCACGTTCCTCGCCCCCCCGGCGATCATGCATAGAATCTTCATCCGCCCCCAATACGACATCATTCAGGGCAATGGCAATCCTTTTCGTTTTTCTCAAATACGCAGTCTACATCCATGGATATCCTAAGGGCACTTGCACTAACGTGTACCGACCACTCCGTAATGAACACATAAACGTAGAGTGCCCGGCAATGGTACCTGAGTTTGGACCCGGGCCCCTTTCGCTGACTGGGCGATCGCTGGTTCAACCATAAATTGAAACCACGCCTCCAATCAACCCAGTGGCCACCTTGCCCACATCGCGCCTTGTTGATTCGGAGATATTCGTCCCCTCATCGACAATTAAGATGCTTAGTCTCAAAATTGTGCCAGCCTGAGACCACTCCCACACGTTCGTATCGAATCAAAGCTTCGTCTCATGCCAGATTTGAGACAAAGACATAAAAGATCTCGGGAGCCCGTGTCCCGCTATTTTCGTCCTGATAATTTGCGTGCGCTAACTATGTACGTAACTGTGCTTTTAGAGTACCATTGTGGTGGACATCCCGGTAAAACCCCCTTGCAAGACCTAGAACACGCATGGAATTCCCCAGAAAATCCCATGACGACTTATTATCTCCCGAAGCACCTGTGTCTTCACACTAGTGGCCAGCAGTTTCAACGTGGTCTCCCCTGAGTCAACTTCATCACGGCTCCTACCAGCAGACAGACCTACCACTACTCCCAGGGTAATCCGTACTTCACCTCTTAATAATTATTACCACCCAACTAATGATCGACATCTTCAGCGGGCCTACCGTTAGTTGAACTCCGCACTCGGACGTGGGGAGCCTATTCCAGGAAAGATGTGCAAGTCTGCAAAGTCCACTATGCAAAACCATCCCACCGCTATTGCTTACTAGCTTCTGTCGAATCCGCCCACCACGATGCCGATTCTCTCAGGGTAACCCCCTCCGCGGCTATCGAGCGATATATCAGATTCTACCACGCTGCATCTCTTTATTGATCGTTCGAGAGCCCTATTGGTCTCCGATCTGATGCTTTCGAGGCCCCCCTGATCCCTGCCCTCCTAAGCTGATCACTTTGCATAATTCCGTAAACCCCCCCCCATCCCTCCCCGTAAGCTTAGACAGCGCTGGATGCCCGACTGAGCCCCTTCGCCCCGTCATCCGCACAAGGCCCTGCTCTGCTGGTCAAAACGAGAAAGCGATCACCCGGGCACAAGGCCGACCACGCCCGTTCAGGAGAACAGCCCGCACCGCAAATCCACGTGGTGTCTCCAGTAAAAGTCGGTTCCCCTGGGCTGCAGCTGGAAGTGGGCTTTAAAGTGGACTGTAGTTGCTGGATACGGAAACAGCAACGAGTCTAGTTGTTCCAAGGTTGTCGTGCGGGTGCGGAGATCAACCCATGGCAAACCGTCTAGTAACAGAAGCTCACCCCCTTTTTTTCCTTTTTCCCTCTCTGTGTGCGAAGCCCAGCAATGATCCACTCCTCCCGTTCGCTGTCAGACTGCAAGTGCCATTCCTGCCGGGCCCACTCCAGGGCGAAGCCAAGAATGGGCCATGGCGATGGTGGCGGAACTCCATACGTGGTTAAATAATGTACGGAGCTATGTGGGCTTACTTCATTTTTGGGAGAAGCAACAACGTGGCGAGATAACGATTTCACACTTCATGTGGGTATGGGGTTATTGATTAGTCTTGTCTTTATACTTTGGCATCTAGGAAGAGGCTTGAATTTTGGGTCGAACCTACCCTACCGACTTGGATTCGGGTTCTTGGCACGGAATTGTCGATGCAGATGGATGTGTCGGTATGTTGACATGCACCATCGTAAGATAGTAGAACAGTGCGCAAGAACTCCATGTTAGTCTCACCGTATCGTACTCCGTACGGACTGCTGATCGTGCTTGGATAAGCCACATGCGGCCTGGTGTCTGTGTACCCGCCACCGTTGCGATCGACATTATAACGGCTACTGTAGACCTCGCTTGCTGTCCGACCTCACCTATCAACTAGCAGGGTCACACGATGACCCTGCATGCTACAATGCATGCTGGACAAAAAAAAAAAAAACAGTACTAATTATACTCCGCGTTAAATATGCAGGAAGTTAGGTTGGAACATGAGGCGAAACTTTATGATATCCCATCATGTCCCTGGCGAACGGAGCTATCGAACCTGGACATCTTTGCCGTAAATAGTAGTATTAACTCTTCCTTCGATGTATCCGCCACATGACGTGCTACATACAAGATGCACAAGTTCTACGCACAATGCCTTCTAATCATGATACAAAAAGCCCCTTTTCGCATAATACACACGCAATAGCGCAAGACCCATACATGTAATATATCTCTCCTGAATTAAGGACTCGCACTCGACCGCGTGGATCATCACCCTGAATGATGCCTCAATCTCCAGAGGAATAGCGGACCCCCAAAAATCAGACGTTAAACATGCACAGACCGACCTTTAAACGAGGCCACCACCCAGCAACTCGGTCCATCCCTGCCCCAAGTGGAAGGAACCTTTAAATTCTCCGAAACTGGCCAGCGACATGATCAAGCTGGGTGGCGTCGCCGTTCCCGGCAGCCCCGGAGTTTCCTACCTCCTGGGCCGGGGCGCGAGAAAAAAAAAGAAAAAAAGAGCCTTCACAATTGATCTGCAGTGGCAGGGGCGGTAATAGATCGCTATTCGTAGAGGAAGTATTTCCGTATCATAATTTGGAAGTTCTGCAGGTATTCGGGAGCCGGAGTTTGGGAATGATTAGCGTGACAGGGGTGGCAAGGGCCATTGTGGAGCCGGAGGCTTGAAGTTAGATTGGGAAGTACAGCTACGAGTGTTTCATGTTGTCGACGGGTGCACTGGGCCTTGTGATGTGCACATGCTGAGCCACGGAGAACGGCGTGTCGATGCTTGGGAGCTAGGCCCTTACGATCGAACCCCCCTTTTTTTCAGTGCTGGATTACGAGACAGCGCTCTTCAAGTTGTGCCTGTTTGATATCGAAAACTCTAGCGGGGATGTTCAATCTTGGAAGCTCAAGGTGAGTGCGGCTAGTGATTCCAATAGCTCCGAGCTTAATATTTATACTTCGCTGTAGCATCGGCGTGTACAAGAATTAGGGAGGTTTTCGCAGAGATTTAACTTCGTAGCGAACCCGCATAAGTTGGCTTCGGGCTGGGCTCATGCTCAATCAAGGTACCAGGAGCAATCCGCGGCCCTTGCAAGACTCGAAATGGGGAACGACAAGGGGAGGAACACTTTGAAACGCGCGGACCAGGACGGGCTGGTTATAGCTCAAGTTCAAACATGACGACCGGGGTGGTGTTTCTCGCTGCTTCAGAGACTGTGTTAGACTTGGGACAGGCTTGTTCATGCCCGTTTGTCGATGGTAATTTCATAATGCAGGAATTATGTACATTGTACAGACTGTGTACTGGGTACTCCGTACGGACGTATGGACTTCCTTGTCTCTTGTGAAAGTGGAGGCTTAGATATAAGCGAGGCGGATAGTCTGATCCTGCTGGATGGCAAGGATTTGTTTGGCCTTTGAACAAGCCGGGAATTCCGAGCAAAGCGTCAGATCATCATAATGCCATGCGGAGAGATAAAGCAATTAGGACTAATGTAATAAATTCCAGGTGCTTTTGAATGAGTCTGACATCAAGAGGCAGTCTTTTGCAGTATAATAAATTAAATAGATGTGCAAATAGTACGGTGATACAAAAGACTAGTGGACTGGAGAATAAAGCGAGGGCGTTGGTTGAGTATCTGTACTTTCTTTCATAGTAGCACGGATACAAAGAGCAGAGATTGCCGACAAAGAAAATGTGACGAGAAATGCGCTCCATGTATCGTAACTACTTGCTTCTAGGTTTTGCTAGACATAGTTTGAGTGCCTGAGGGACCTACTAGAGACTATTCAAAGAACGTATGATAGTAGAATGTCAAGTGGTCCTACAAGCCTTGAGAATTCCAAGATTGCAGACCTCCTACCAAGGTAAGAAGCCGCCTTCATGAGTACATACCAAGTCGCATGTATTTGAACATACGCAGAAATCTACAAGGGAGCCTTGGGGAAGGCAAGTTCAATTACAAATGAAGGGGAATATAGATAATGACAATCGACACTGCATTCCGCAATACCGCGTACTTCCTAGCTGAATCTTACAGTCTACTCAGGCGAATGTGTAAACATTTTGAAAGCTTTATTATCAAATGCTAACCGAAAATTTTCAAGGCAAATGTCCCTGCAAGTTTTGGGTACTTTTCTGATTCCAGTATGAGGTATATCCTGACGTTGCGATCAGGACGAAACTGAGATCCATCTTGTTCATAATCATAACGTCGTTGACTTTGAAAGTTGAAGTTCAAAGACTCAGGTCAAGGAGGGCAAGTCGCGAGTGCCGAGAGCATGTAGAACGCCACCTGCGAAAAAACTCAGTTCGTCGGGAGTGATATCTACGAGACCATTTGTCAAGCGATCCAATAGTAATTGTTCGATTTTGGTCAGCAAGACTTGGTAAGAATTCTCAGAATGTGTTTCCGAGTGCTCCGACTGCGCGTGCGCTGATCCCTTGTTGTTTTTGCGAGCTGTAATCAGGTTGTCCAGCTCGTCCGCGGCAAGGAGGTGACGGAACGTCCCGATAACATGGTTGGTAACTGTATCAAGATACAAATAAGGGGCATCATTGGGATGAGCAGGCTCGGCTTCGTTACCAAGGCGGATATTGTCAGCCTGGGTGTGAAGGCAGGGACCGTATTTTTGGAGGGCTCCATGGATTGCAACCATGTAAGCAGTAAATTGACGGCGGTCGTCCTCAATTGTGTCGTCTGTGAAATCTTCGAGGCGAATATGAATTTTGCTAGCAAATTCCCTGTGGCCAATCTCGTGCTCGTCATCAGGCATATCCTCTGCGTCAGACTGGGGCAAGAGATCTTGGGAATCGCCGGACTGCTGCCGGAGGCGCATTATTTCGTGTAGAGTCATTTGAGTATCTGATTCATCTTCATCGGTGGTGTGGCAATCAAAATATTGAATGTGGGGATGGAAATGCACCGAGACTCCGAACCCGATGAAAGAGTCATCAAAAGATTCGGTATGGTCATTGCGTGACTCTGGAACTTCCAAAAGTGTATCCTCGTCCCAAACGGAGAAGTCAGAGAAGTCGGCCGAGTCAGCGTCACTATACTCAAGCTTATCCTCATCGTCACTATCTTCTTCTTCGTCGTTGTCGTCGTCGTCGTCTTCGTCGATTTCACTCTCGCTTTCGCTCTCGTCGCCCTCGGCTTGAGAGTCTGCATCATTGTCGGAAATCGGGTCATATTCACCGTCGATGTTGTCTGAATCATAGCCTGACTCAACATCGCCATCGTCATGTTCGCTCGAGGTGGGTTTTTTGAGAATTGACTTTAGAAAAGGGCGTAAGGATGGCTCCTCACGGCCGTCAATAGATGTGGCAATGCTGGACTGTAGAGGGGCGGTGGTATTTGACGAGATTGAGACTTCGTCAGAGCCATAAGAACTGTCTTGCGAATACGAAACGTCGAGTTTGCCGAAATTAGAGGAAAGCGAGTCCCACGACTCTCGGCGGTTTGAGATGGTCGCCATCTTGGGCTCTTGTTCCCAGTTTGTGGGTTGCGCAAAGCGCCTGGTGATTGATTCGGTGGAAAAGGTATCGCACATTCCTCGCCAGATCTCTGACTGCGCAGACGTATCTGGTCAGGCTGAGGCGTGTGGGGGACCGAGCGGTCAGTGGTCAATAAGAGGTTTAGAATGAATGCGGCGTCGAAGGCCTCCAAGGCACAAAGAGAAGTCCATTGTGAGGCACACGTGAGTCGTGTGATAACTTAGGGGTACTCCTTGACAGGGCTGGCGCCGCAAGACAGAGAGTACATGATGGTGAATTTTGTGTGTGTTTGTTATTTGTGCTGCAGTGACACCCTCTCTCGGTGATCGGGTTGGATGTGGAAGGCGTGTGTGGGCTTTGGATAGAATCTGTTTGAGTGATCGAGCCGTGTCGGAATCGGAGAGAAGATCGGAAGGAAAAGCGATTTGTGTATGGCGAGGATGGATCGCACAACTCGGGCGCGAGGTTTCAAGGGGGGCACACAGACCCAGGGATGAAAACGGCACAAGAATGCCGAAGTATCGCAGTATTGGCGGCGTGTGGATGGCAGGCCCAAAGGTAAGGACTTTGAAGAGGGGGAAAGGAAGATGGTGAAGAATCGGAAGGAAAAGGAAACCCACGTTCCGCGGGGTGAAGGTAGATTACGGTATAGAGGGGCTATTGAGTCACCCGGGCGCCGGGGGTTATGGGTTTATTATTGAAGACGCAGCCAGAAGTGCGAAGTGTCGGCCTGACAGTCCCGGGACTCAAATGACCTGCCTGATGACTTTGATTTGGAGGCCTAAAACGAAGAGGGATTTGCCAGAATCTGCTGGCTTTATTCGCCTCCGATGCTCCAAAGGCTCCTTCGAGCCCTCAAAGCCCCGGAGTTCGTCATCCTGACTCAGCCGGCTTTTGCTCGCTTTTGCGCCCGAGGCTGCGATGGGGTTTCAGGCGACAGTCATCGCACTGTGTTTTCCAATTGCGAACTGATTCGCTATGCTCTCGTCCCATTAACTTGCCCCTGTTGGCGATCAATGCACCAATTCTTTAAGGATAATAGCTCAGTGGCCCAATACCAAACACACGAGAGTTGCCTAATCCGGATTTCAAATTTTCGGTTGACGGTCACCTGGTCTTACGATAGGGTGATTATAGCACTGCTGAAGTATGCGTCTTCTACATGATGCCATCCACCCAAAGATTCGAGATCTCAGTCCATCAACTAATCGCCATATACGAGGGTTTCTAATAAAAACTACACATTCTTCTTCTTTTAGATTGATTCAATACTTAGCACGTGTTATACCTGTCCTGGGCGTAAGGGCAGATATGCATACTACAGCAGAACAGAATAGATGACAGCTCCCTGGCCTCGCTAGGACAACCACGTAATTGACAACGATTCGGCTCTAAGAGGACATCGCATTCCGAGTTCAAATGGTCAGTCCTACATTTCGAGTTCATGGATCTTTACCTCTACCACTAAGGCTTAAGAGAAGATTTTCGATTGCCCTATAGCCATGGTACGACTGAATAGCATACAGATAGTGATGACGATCTGCCATGGCCTTAACAGTTTAATGTGACCATTCGACAAAGCCTGCTTTCTGTACAGTAGGATTCTGGAGAACAGAAACAGCACGAAGCTATCGATCTGACAGGGATTGTTTACCAACAAAGATTACTACAGTCTCCAAAGGTGGGAACTTGACGCCGCATCCGGACTGGCCTAGTCCCTGACAGGCCACTGGAACAGTCTTCCATACAACTTAGGATGTGCCTGAGCAACTGCCCTACAAAGCGGTTTGACTGGAAGACCCGCAATTTTGTACCAGAAGGGAGCGTTCTAAAAACGGGACAAGGGGACTGTCTGCTTTGTTTGATAAGAGGCTGAAAATCTACCACCCTGGATCTCTCACGGGGGTTGATAAAAATAGACTGAGTTGAGCTTCGAGAAGCCCTAAAAGGCGCCCCTGGCGGACGATCTCCTGCAGATGGAAAGGCCGAAGACTTGCCGAATGATCCTATTCTCTATTCGAGCGCCCCGGGCGTCAATCTTTTCTCTCGAAGAGCAATGGAATCTTCAGTGCATAATCGGTCGAGGCGTGACATTCCTTCCAGCCACAACCACAAACGGCGGAAGCATTCCACAGGGCATTCCAGAACCTTATCAGCGTCACTAGATTGGATGATCGCTCTATCACTGCTAATTGTGATGGTTAGTGATTTGACTCAACTATCACAAAGGATAATACGGGATGGCAAGACGTCTTCCCCCCCGACCAAACCTTATTTGATATGTGGATGATTATAATATCAATGTCATGACGCTTACACCGGGCAGAGACCTTCGGCTAGCTACGGCCCTCTCCTGGTTCCTTGAGATGTGGATAGCCCGGCAAGCGTTCCGACCCATGATCAATGCACAAATCATCCTCTATTGTCCGCTCGATATGTACTACAGGTCATGTTCATGCTGATCATGCCTCTTGATTTGTTGATCTATGGGGAGCCTCCACACCTGCCACACTGACTTATTCAGTGACCCACTGCTTTAGGCTAGCAGCTCAAGGTTGCATTCTATCCGGTGGCTGTCTAGCGGAGCTTTCCCATGATGAGAGTGGACTAAGTGTGATGGGAGAGTTTTCCATTGGAATGGTCACTCTCCGATTCGCCTGAGCGCTCTCTGGAGAGGTCGATCATTCCACGTAGCTACAGTGGAGCCTCTTCTGGACCAACCGGAAGTTTAGCAGCACATTCCTCAGTTAAGCCCCGGGGACTGAAGAATGTATCCAAAAATCCGAGGGCTGGTCTTTCCTGCAGCAGTTCAAATAGTCCGTCGGATCTGTTTGTTTGCTTTGTATTCTTTGCATACTCTGCAGTGTTTTGATTGATTTGACAAACGTTCAAACAGTCCTTTGCACCTTTTGCACCTCTTTGCACCCCCAGCACTGCGGATCCTCCCAATCCAGCCCTAACCTTGTCACATCAGCAGCCTCCTGGCGTTCGTGGCTCGTCCAATCACATCTGCCCCTCAGGCTTCCCCCCGGGCGTTCGTCCAATTTAATCCGTGTCGCTCTTTTCCGCAAACGGAAACAAAGCCAAGATGTTCGCTCAACCGTACGATCATTCGTTCAATGATTTATTCAACCAATACGTCAACATGGAGTCCTCTGGGCCTGACGGTAACAAAGACTCGGACTTTGACCAGTTCTTCCCACTCGACCCGTTGTCGAGTGACGGTGGCGATCACTCTCCCGTCTCCACTTCCAAACCTCAGCAATCACCGCAACCTTGGACTGAAGAGTGGTCCCTGCAAGACGACAGTGCCCAATTTTTTCAAGACTCGATCCATCCTTCTCTTGTCTCTGATATTGCTGTAAATCACTTTGAGGTTTCGTCTGGCCCTGCTGAGCCAGCCGCCATCACCACCACTACCACAACCTCTCCCTCAACCCCCCCAGCTACCCCCCGACGAAAGGTCACCAAAAGTGCCCTGGTAACTCCCAAGTCGATTCGCCATCGCGACCCGAATGAGCGTCGATCACACTTGCGCAAACAAAGCTTTTCTCCTAGCTTAATGCGTTCAACCATTCAAAAAGGAAGAATGGCGTACCCAGAGGCCTGGGCTCAGCGCATTCAGGATTTCAATCTGGCTGGCTCAGATGACCGTCTTCCTTTGTCTCCTCCTCCCACCGATGTTCTCATCAAGCATGAGCACATCCCAGAAGCTGCTTTGAGTCATCACAGAGACTCTGCCGATATGGCCCCCCACTTCTTTCAACCATCTCCTGCTGTCTCAATGCCTTCTCCATCTGTCGGTGCCCTTGCCCGTCACCAACAACAGTATATGAGCCATCCGGGCTCAGCGGCTTTAACAAACTCAAGCCCTCCTTCCGCAGATGACATCTTTTCCTCCTCCCACTCTTCAGATCCTACCTCCATCTCATCATGGCAATCCGATGCCCTTGGCACCTCTTCCCTCTCTTTCACCCCCGATCTACAGCAAGATCAGACATGGTGGTCCCCCATGTCTTCTCGAGTGGCACAGCAGCAGCCGTCTTTTCAAAATATTGTCCCATCCCCTACTACTCAGCGCCAAATGAACGGCGCTACATGCCAGAATGATATGATGCAGGGTGGACTGATGATCCAAATGGACCCATCCTTTGACATGTCTGCCGATTCATCATATTCCAACATGCTCTCCCAGAACCACAAGTTCGTCACTCCTACAACCGCCCAAGTCGGCCCCTCCCGCTCTCCATCTCTCTCCCCCAAGGCCAAAGCCGCAAAGGGGGCTCACCGCCGCACACACAGCCGCAAAATTTCCGGCCAGAGCATGACTGGCCCCAAGTCGGCCAAGTCCACCAGCCCACGCGGTTCCAACAAGTCCGCTAATGTATCATTTGTCAACTTCACCGCCAACGACCACCAGAGAATTTTGGGTGGCGTCGCACCATCAGGCAGCTCCAAGACCAAGGCGCGACGGGAGCAGGAGGCCCGCGATAGGCGCCGTAAGTTGAGTGAAGCTGCTTTGATTGCTGTGCGCAATGCCGGCGGTGATGTTGAAGCCCTCGAGGCTGTCTTCTGTTGACCATTGTGTCGAAAATAATTGACTTATTACTTTTAATCTTCGTTGAAGCCGGTGTCTTGGATATTTATCATTGGGTGTTTTTTTTTTCATTTGATTATTTGGTGTTTTTGTCGAGTTCGCGGGCTATACCCCAAAATGTTAGATGTACTTTTAATCTAGACATTCATACATTGTCTTCCCCACAATTTTGTGGATATCTCGAAACTTTTCTCCAGTAAATTTAGTTTGAGATTGAAGTATTGTATACTGTTTGGCATGACCTCCCCCCCACACATGGATTACAGAAGAATTGCAGGAAGTGCTTCCTAGCTGACTCCCTCTGTTATCCTACAGGTTTGCCATGCATCATTTGGACCTATACAAGTAAATCTTATCAACTAAGCCCCATGTCGATCTTACTGCTACCTGATTCTTGACAAGTGTAAAAAGCTCTGTACATTAAGTTGTGCATTCTTCACTAGGGACTATATCCAATCCCTATCTTGGAATAACAATGGAAATTTTTTGCACAGTCATTCTATTAAGCACTATTACCGTGCCGGCTGTATCTGAGGATTCCGGAACGTCCTGTTTATGTGGATATAAGCCACTTCGCTGCTCTCTGCTCTTCAGTGTCTCTTTATGTCCAAACTAGCCATCAATATTCTCATTTTAGGCCTCCTTTTATCTTTGTAAGGGAGCCCCGATAGCATGGCTATTAACTTGAGACTGTCAGAACCTTGGAATAAGAGAATATGATGCACTATGGAAATATGTGCATGGCCCAATATTGTAAGCTGGGCCGCATCTCACTAAACAAGGACTCAATATGGAAGCCTAATGACTCATCTAATTGAATTCGTTCTAAACCTAGTCCAGTGCTCTGCCATATCTCTAGTCAAATTTTATGTGAATAGTCGTTGGTGACACCCTAATTGAATAAGTTTTGTATTCCTGTGCCTTGGCCAAATAACAGGAAACAATAGGAATTGAGTGCAGAACAACAATATTCACTTCAGTCACCCTTAGGCCAATTATAAACCACAGCTCTATAGGAACGGTTCTTAATATCAAAGAATAGAGATAGTGGTCTTTAACTCCGAGGCATCATAGCGAGAACAACTAGTGCAAATGTGGTAATGCCCAGGATATACTGTGAAGCCTACCATAAAAGAGCACTACCATTGATAGGATGGGAGCTGCCACTCTTCTCTCGAAGTTCGCATCTCATGCTGTTGAAGCTACAATGAGAGTGCAGACTGCCCAGGTTATATCGGTCAAATTTTCCTATAATTTGGAGGAATTCCAGAATGTATAGTTAACCTATTGTCCAAGTCGACGACTATCATATCGTCGTACAACATGCACTACCAAAGAAAGAAAAGAGGCATTTCGGATTTCTCCCAAGTCTAAAAAGTGGAAGCAAAAAGCACGTCAACTTTCCTGTACATGTGATGATTCAATTAGATGAAACTCATTCTAAGTGAAGATGTAGATATCCTAGGCACTTATATGATGCTCTTAATTGAAGCTTGCCTGGAGAGGCATAGAAGAGAGAATTTAAAGGGTTTAAGTGAAGATATTACTTAGGAGTATAATAATATATATAATGGGTAAATTCTGGATGTCGTTGTCAAGTAGTTCATCTACATGCATTTTCCCTGAAGGTTCCATTTTCAATACTGAAATTGGCCCTTCATCAAAATTCATAAACACTTAAAAGATTATCTGGCGGCCGCCGCCCATTAATCGATTTAAATCTGGCTTCCAAGGTTGGCCTCTTCAAACCTTCTCTTCTCCTCTTCAGATCTCTACACACCGCTAGGCTAGACAACTACTCTGTCTAGAGATCTCAAGTAAGTTGCCATCCATGGATGTTTACATCTTTGAAATTTCCCCTCCTTTGACCTTCTTCCCTCACAACCTTGGAACATGTCACTCTCTCTGCCACTCTGTCTTTCTTTAGAGAAGCCAAGGTTTGGCCATATCTTCTATTTGACCAATCCTTCACAATCTCCATCAGTTCCACCTTGTGATACCCTTTCAATTCATTCACATCTCCATTAAATTATACACTGTGACTGTCCATCGCTAACCCACTCTCCTAGACTTCTACCATCGTATTTTCCTACTTCTACCTAGGTATCTTCGTGAGCATTGATCCATCTCCTGCGCGCAACCCATCTCGCATTTTACCTACATCCACACCTCCTTGATCTTTCTTCTACCACTGCCATCATTTTCTACACTGCTCTCCCTTTTTGTGACTTCCTCTGTTGACAGCAGTACTTGTTGTCCCTGGGTTGGACTCGCCTCCATTATATACCCCGGATTTGTGTTTGTTGATCCGCTTTTCTGACCCGTCAAAACCTTATTCGCGTGTTTATCAGATTCATCAAAATCTAACTTGGTTTCTAGTTCCTTACGCTGCCTATCCGACACTTACTTCCACGATACCTCTCGTCTCTTCTTGCCGTTACCCCCCTCACATACTCTTCCAACTTCTTGCCTCCTTTCACAAAATCACCTATTCTCCCTCTTCTGCTGTCTGTATTGCCTAGTCTACGGGACTTGCAATTGCAGAAATCGCCTTCGAGACTCTTCCTTCTACAACGTCTTGTTTCCGTCAATTCTATCTCCTAAACCTACTTCTTTCTTTTTCATTCGATTGTGAGCATCATGTCATCGCGTGGCCGTGGTGACCGTGGTGGGAGTGCTGATCGCGGTCGGGGTCGTGGCGAGAGCCGTCATGGAGCAGGCGGTGGCTCTCGCAACCCACCTGGTAGCCAGTCTCGGCACCCCCCTCGTGAATCCTCTAGTGGTACAGGTGGAAGACCGTCAGGCGGAGGTGGAGGGCCGTCGGGAGGGGGTTCCAGATCCTCGGGAGGCAGCATACGAACCCCTACGGAAGATGACATCCAGCCTGAGTTAATTCCCCCTATCATCTGCTAAAAAGACAGACTACTGACATATAAGAACCTAGGATCATGTATCTTCGAAATCCCCAGATCGACCAAAAAATGATCGACTTAGAGGCTGCGGCGAAAGAATACAATTCATCTGCGAAGACACAGCCAGGTACTATCCAATTTCGTCCTGACTACGGCACCCTAGGCATATCGACCCAAATGCGATCGAACTTCTTCCGAATCGATCTCAATCCAGATGTCATATTTTATTGCTATCATGTGGAGATTGAACCCAAGCCTCAAATACCCCGTCTCTACAGGGAAATTCATTACAAGCTTCTCCAAGAAAAACGCTTTGTGGAGGCCAAAGGAATGTCAGATTTCATGCATGAGATTGTTACCTGCCAGACAATTGATAAGACCGATGTCGTGGTTCATCTGGGATCCGGACGCTCTGAATCTGATACTTTCAAATGTAAGTTCAAGGAGAAATCTAAGGTTGAGCACAAGAAAATTATGGAGTTGCTCCGCAGACCCAACACCCGATACCCAATCCAGGACGAGCAGAACCTCATTCGAGTTATGAACATTCTGATGACGGCCTATCCTTTCACTCAGCGTGACAGAGTGAAGATTGTTGGAAAGGGCACTACAAAGTTTTTTCCCCTTGGCAGCCAGAGCAGGCAACACTATGCTCAGCTGGGAGGTGGCTTGGAGTGTGGTCGCGGTTTCTTCACCAGTGTTCGTCTTGGTGCCGGCCGCTTACTTCTGAACTTGAACGTTTGTCATAATTCCATGTATCTTGCAGGCCCCTTCATAAACATGACCAATCAGTTTGTGCAAGAGCACGGTGAAGACCGCCAGGCCTTCAACGCCTTTGTGAAGAGTGTGCGAGTTGAGCTTACTCACCTCCCCAAAGAGATGATTGACGGACAGCTACGCTACCCTCAGAAGCATGTTTGGGGTCTTGCATCACCGGGAGATACCGGCGGCACGAAGACCAGGGTTGCACGGCTTGGATCCTCTCCTTCGAATGTTCAGTTCTTTGAAAATGATCGGTCAGATCCGTCAGGAGTGAAAGGGAGGTGGGTGACCGTTGCGGAGTATTTTGCCAGAAGTAAGTACTCTCCTCCCTATAGAATTTGGATGACGTGGACTAACATTTTACCAGAATATAACATGACCAAATTGGAGAGGGTGCCTGTGCTCAATGTTGGCAGCAATGTCAGGCCCCAGTATATTCCCCAGGACGTTGCCAATATCCTTCCAGCCCAGCCGTACAATGGTGAACTTACGACTATTCAGCGTCAAAAAATAATCAAATTCAGCTGTCGCAAACCGCCAAACAGCTACAAGTCTATCATGGAAGATGGCCGGAGAATTGTGGGTATCACTGACCAGAGGACCAAAGAGTATGGTATCGTGGTTGATTCAGATATGGTCGTGGTACCTGCTCGGATACTTCCGCCACCCAATTTGCTATACGACAAGAAGCAAATCAGACCCGCCAATGGCTCATGGAATCTTCAAGGGGTCAAGTTCACGACAGGAGCCAAATTCCCCGCAAATTGGTGTTATGTGAACATGCGGTTAGACAGTGTTCCAGAGTTCAGCGATTCTAGTCGCTATTTCGACGCATTGACTAAATGTATGCAGGGCCTTGGCCTGCGGATGCCACGGGCGGCAGAAACGAGGTCTGTTAAAATTCCATCCAAAGCTCAAGATTGGCGTCGAGAAATTGAGAGCTTCCTCCAAAAAGCCAAACACGAAAAGATTGGGTTGCTTATTATCATCCTAAACGGGTTGAAAGAGGAACACTTTAACTACCTTAAGTGGTGGGCTGATCACCATGTTGGTATCTTAAATCACTGCTGCCGGCTTGACAAGTTTCGTGGAAAGGGTCATCCGGATGCACAGTACATGGCGAACAATGCCATGAAGATCAATTTGAAGCTTGGTGGTACCTGTCAAACTCTTCAGACTGTTCCCAGGCTCCTGGCATCTGGAAAGACTATGATTGTAGGCTTGGATGTCACTCACTCGGGTCCTGGCTCTCCATTCAAGCAACCCAGCATGGCAGCAATTGTGGCCAGCACAGGCAAAGACCTTGGACAGTGGCCTGGGGATCTTCTGGCTCAACCGGTTCCAGAAAGTGAAAATAAAGCGAAGAGTGGAAATAAAGCGAATGAGAACTTAAGCAAGAACATCCGGAAATTATTGCTGGGTCGCCTGGAGCTTTGGAAGAAAATCAACGGCTCCTACCCGGATAAGATCATCATCTTCCGAGATGGCGTCAGTGAAGGTCAATACCCAGAAGTTCTGTGCGCCGAAATACCAGCAGTCCTTGATACCCTCAAAGTTGTTTATAAGCACCAACAGTCGCCGAACATATCCTTCATCCTGGTCACAAAGCGCCATCATGTACGTTTCTATCCTACGAAGCCTCAGGATACAGACAAAAAAAACAATCCTAAGAATGGTACAATTGTTGACCGTGTCGTGACACGCCCGGCTCTTTGGGACTACTATCTTCAAGCCCAGTCAGCCCTTCAAGGATCTGCGCGCCCTGCACATTACATCGTCCTTTACGATGACATATTCACCAACAAGATGGTAAACCGGGATGGAAAGCCATCAGACATCCTGCAGGAGCTTTCTCACCACATTTGTTACGTCATGGGACGTTGTACTCGCTCAATCTCGTATGCTACGCCCGCTTTCCTGGCCGATCGACTTTGCGAGCGAGGAGCAAGGTTTCAAAGCGCGTACGGCCTTCAAGACCGTGATGAGTCGGGTTCATTCACGCCGCCTCATAACCAAAGTCGGGCGGAAACTCCTCAGGCTGAGCGCAATAGAAAGTATTTCCGCATCCACCAGGACGTGAAGGATTACATGATCTACATCTAGATTCTTGCAGACTCTTTGATTTACCAGGCTGCTTTCCAGACCATTCGCCCCAACATTGGGGCTTGTTGAGAAAACAAAAACTCCAAAAAAACTGATATCCTCAAAAAGCCCTGAAAAAAAAAAAAAAAAAAAAAGGCCTTGCAATGTTTATGAAAACTATGTATTTCTTTGGTGAGATTCATATCGGAAGCTTGAACGTTTGCGACACTTTTCGATTCCTCTTTCTTGTACCGGAGCATAGTTCCTTTAGCACGTGAAAGAGTTGTATGAGCTTGTTCAGTTGATACATTGCCTACGCGTGAACATCGAGTTGCGAAGATTTTTCCTATTGAAATATGGCCATTTGAATTTTGGTTTCGATTTTACTATTACTGGGCAAGGAAGAGATTGCTCAAATTCGATGGGAGGAAAACGAAAACGCAAAAAAAAGGGAGAAGTTGAGAAAGCAAAGATTTCTTTGCTTTTGGAGACTTTGCAGTGATTTTACAGTTGGCTTTTTCTTCTTGCTTTCTTTCTTTCATTTTCTACGGTGGAGGCTCGCAAATCTTGCATATTTCACCCTTATGCTTTTATTAGATAGTTTTTGAGGCTAGTAGATATTAGATCGAGTTTTTGAATTAAATTGTGACGGCTTCGGCCATCTCATACTACTTTCCTAAGTCGTAGCAGAGCAAATATTATGCGAAGCCATATGTGTTCAAACATACGTAGGAATACATCACCTGGCAGTATCTTGCTAAGTATAGTCCAGCGTACATCGGTAAGCATAAGTAAAGCATCACGGTCTCAACCTTGGAAGTTAATTTACCTACCTAGTGAAACAGTGGTAGTGCACGTAGCGTAGTCTCGTCAGGAGACCAAGTCGAAGAGATGAATAGAAGAGACCAAACACAAACCACAGTCGAGGTCGTAGCGCGTCTGCAAGACCACTTAAACCCCCATGCTGTAGCCGATAATAACGAACCAGACGAACGGCAACTTTTCGGGGGTTGAACGCGTTTTTGAATTCTCTGGTGCTAGCTATTGACCCTATTTACATGTCTATGTACGGATGACTAAATGTAGACGAAATACCCCCTACACTAGATAGGTATACCCGTGGGCCATTGTTACTAAAGCAATGTATCGACGCCCATCATACCCATGTGTAATGATTGGCCTTCCATCAGGCTATATATCTTCACTTCCAAGGTTACTTTAACAAAGCTAGCCTGGACAGTTTCACGTATTAAAGTTCAGATATTTATTTTTAAAGCAAGTGAGGATGCATAGATAAGACAGTGCACTCAAATAATATACACAGGCTAGAGGCCTAGCTCAAACATCTTTAGTATACTTACCGAGTCCCGCTGATGGAAAGGCTGCATACCAATGTCTCAAGAAAGGGTGGCCGGACCAGGCCGAGAGTTTCCCCTGCATCGTGCTGTGGGAACGTGTAACAAATGGACCGTACATACCAAGTCATATGTATTCGAACACACGCAGGAGCGCACTGAGTTCATGGGAGAGTACGTTCGAATACACAAGAAAGGTGATGTATATCAGGCAGGAATACCAGTGCGAGGCATTTTGAAACGGCGTGTTCCTAAGATCGGTGATTGGCTCATTTGTTTGAACATGAAACGGAGATATATGGTATGTCCAAGCTCCCAAGTTCACTCTCACCGCTGAGATTTCGGGGTCCACGAGTCTGGCTGCCAGCCCTCTCCCGGACCTTTAGCGTCCGCTTTTGCCCATGGACTTTCGTCTTTGCCGGTTTTCGATTCTGTGTTCCCAGCAGGCGCTACATTTCCCGGAGCCGGGCTTCCCTCTCCGCTCGCAGTTGCGTGGCCATTATTAACTTTGATTGATTGGTTTTGCACTGCTTCTTCCGTTCCATGACTTAATGGCTGGTTCTTCGGTTTGTCGAGGAATGATGGTTTGCTGGCCCATCGTTCATCGGCGAGTCGGGCTAGTTCTTTCATTTGTGCTTGGCGAATGAGATCTTGCTGCTGCTCTGGGATGCTTGGTGGTTTCTCACGGACATATCGAAGCCATTGATGCCATTGTGCTGTAGGGTTCAAGAGAATGTCAACAGCTGAAGTTGAATGGAGTAATTTGTCATGCGCGGCTCAAGGCGCATCGCACGCCGTAACGGACTTACGAGACACTTTAACTTCTGAGTAGTGAGTCCTAGGATCAAACTTGACAATCCGCCTCCATCGGCCTGCGTTGATCGCATCCTTAAACTCCCAAAATGTGTTCCCGGAGAGGTCCTGGCCTGCAGGTGCTGGTTAGCAACGGGTAGTTCTAGGCGCGCATAGTGACAGAGAGAGCTTCAAAACTGGCGTGGACTCACCGACGAGACGAGACTTTCGCCAGGGAAGGCGCAGAGCCTTCCATTTAAACCATAAACTGTTGACCATTGTGGCGTGTGGGGAAGAGGTGAAGGGGGAGAATCGGCCGGCGAAAAAAAGAGCAGAAACGTCATCGGGTCCGCCGCGCAATAAACACAGCCCCGAGTACCCCGAGAGGGGCGCATTCCATCGACTCTCTCTTTCCCTCTGCAATTCTCTCGCAACTCGTTACGATCCAAGCTTTTGAGACTTTTGTCTTTCTGACAGTCTCTTGCCATTTTCCAGCTATTGGGTGAACCCCTCTGCTACCCAACCTTTTGTCCTGCGCGCCCCATTAGGCACACGCCGGCAAAGGGATACTCCTACAAAGGGGCTGGGGTTCAGAACTACACCACCTCACACAAAGCGCCTCGGTTGCAAAACATATCCAATTGAAGAAGTCTACATCACAGAATCACCATGGCCTCGGTGACTTCGTTAGACAAAGACTTGCGCAATATGCGCCTGTCCCGCTAGCAGCCGCAGAAGTACGCGACTGGATTGAGGAAGTATTGCGGGAGAAACTCCCCTCGGCGGATCTGCTAGAGGGCTTGAAGGATGGGGTGGCCCTATGCAAGTAAGTGATCACGAGTGGAATGACATGGTCCGCGGTATATGCAGCTAGAATCTAAACTGACCCCCTATCTCGCCTCTAGACTAGTCAACCTGGCCGTATCACCCGGCGTGAAGTACAAACAGTCATCTATGCCATTCGTCCAGATGGAAAATATCTCGCATTTCCTGCGCGCCTGCCAAACTGCCCCCCTGAGTCTCCCTCCTCATGATGTTTTCCTTACCGTCGATCTATATGAAGCGAAAGATCCCGCGCAGGTCCTCCAGTGTCTTGCTGCATTCAGTCGAAGAGCAAATGCGATCGAGCCTGGCACATTTAAGCATACTGTTGGACCGCAGAGCAAGCGTGGGGTTATAAGCCCCAGCGCAACAGGATCCTCTAGCCAAGGATCTTTTACACGTGGGGCTCGTGCCTCAAGCAACGCCAGTGATGCAACTTATGGCCGATCTAATAGCCCTTCAAAGTCATCAGGATACAGCTCGTGGAGCAATCGAGGCGATGAATCATCCTCAGCGCCAGCTTGGAATATCCACCAGTATGGCTACATGGGTGGCGCAAGTCAAGGCAACCAAGGAATCGCGTTTGGTGCTCGGCGACAAATTACAACACCTTCTCCAGCTGTACCGAGTCTTGCAGAGAAGGAGAAACGTAGACGCGAGGAAGAGGAGGCCATTCGTCGACAAGAAACCGAACAAAAGCAAGCTGAACTGGCCCGCCAACGAGAACTTGAAGAGCAGGAAGCACAGGCCAAAGCAGAAGAAGAACGCCGTTGGGAAGAGGAGACTAATCGTCTACGGGAGAATGAGCGCCGTGAAATGGAAGCAGAGAAGAAGCGATGGGATGATGAAAAGCGACGTTGGGATGAGGAAGAACAACGGCGACTTGCAGAGGAGAAGGAGGCGGAGGAGCGTCTTGAGAGAGAGCGGGAGCGCCGCCGCGAGGCTAATGATTCTCGTTTGAATGGACAATTCCTCAGTCAGTATCAGGCAGGTCAGACTTCTGCTAATGATGGGACCGCCTCCGATGAAACGCCCGAGAGCCGCCGTATCAAAGAACTCGAACGGGAGTTGGAGCTGGCTAAAGAACGCGAGCGTCGATATGAAACAGAGCGCCGGGGATCTACACCAACCGAGACCGATGAGGCAGCTTCCCAGCCTCACAGTCGGAGCCGTCAACGTCCTATTCCCGTGCCACCCAAGCCGAGCTACAACCTTTCCTCCCTCGAGCAAGAACGTCGCATGCTTCGTGGTGAATGGCAGAGGAATCAAGAAGCTCCCGCAGCCCCAGAGCACGCCGAAGAATCCGAAGATGAAGCCCCGCCTCCGCCTCCACGCCCACTTCCCCAGCCTGTAGCATCTGAGCAACCTGCCTTGCCACCTAGAAATCTTCCTCCTGCGCCACGCCCCCTTCCAGATCCCAAGGCATATAGTGCAATCCGAGGCAAAGAAAACCGAACCGATCGATTCTTGAATTCCAATCCCGCCCCGGCGGCACCTACGCCAACCACACACCGACCCCAGGATTACAGCACTACATCAGAAGTTGACGCAGAGAACCGCCGCCGTGAAGCCTCGCAGCTGAAAACTCGCGCTGGTGGCTGGGCGTCCAAGTCTCTTCTTGAACGTGAGATGGAGCGTGAACGCGAGCGTCAACGCGAATGGGAAGAGAATCAGCAGCAAACACAGGCCACGGCTCGCGACACAACGCTTGGCTCAGCACCAGGCCAGTCCTGGGATGTGCATCAGTATGGATATATGGGAGGAGATAGTCAAAACCGTGGTGGTGTTGGCCTTGGCGTTGGGGGCGCTCGACGCCAAATCATTGGACCTCGTCCGCCTCCATGATTGTAATAACGCGACAGAATATGCTATACAACCTAGCCTTGGCTTCCCTTGTTTGAGCCGCGTCTTCCTTTTCTTTTTGCTCTCACTGGGTTCTATTATACGCTACATGTCTAACTTGTTGTACCTTATTGGCTTTGTTTCAAACGTTATTTGCGTCGGCGATCCGGAGGGTTGTTTCTTATTCGCGGTGCTTCCCACCTGGAGACGGCATTTCATGTCATACTTTTCATTTTGTATGGGGAGTAATCGTCACGATTCTCCCACTGTGGATAGTGTCCACTTAATACATTTGTACTTGATCAATTTCCCCCAATCCGAGTCGTCATTGGAACCTGATTTCTGAATAGAAGGATAAGAAACTAAACTGCAAGCATCCCAGTTTACAAGTATTAGCCTCTTGGTCTCTTAACAAACTTGAGCACCTAATACGACTTCATTTATCGTTTAGATTGACAGCGGGGGTTAGCGTCCCTCGCACTATTTTTCATTTGCTGAGAAACCTGGAGAATACGTAGTCAGCCTCCCCGCAAATTATCCGACCTCCGACGCTAGCACTGCTTTACTACAAATGATGACCAGAGAATTCGCCCCGGTGGGCCCGCTAATGAGATGAAGGATGAGTACCTGCAGCTCGAGATCCTCGTCAGGAGGATTTGAAACGTCATCTTCAACTGAAACTTATTGCTTATCAATATGGAGTTGTACTTAAAGCAACTTTATGTACGATCCATTTGCAACTTCCTCATGGCTTACAGTCCTCCTGAGTCCCGAACTGGATCTACTTAGGGAGATAACACATCCTCTTTATTGGGAACATGCCTAGCATGAATGGTTTGAGATTGGTCGCACTCGTCTCGTGTCTATTCCAACCGATCTCAGGGGCGCATCAAGCACATGGCCATCATGTCCACAAACGAGCGACAAACGACACGGCAACAGTAGCCAATTCGGCGAGTCTTCAAACTTGGTGGCACGAAACAGGAGAAATCAATACGCGAACTCCCGTCGCTGATGGAAATGTCAGACAGTCGCACAAGTACGCGGTCCAAGTTGCCAGTTTAGCAAACGCATCCACCTTCTACGATTCATTCGTCTATGAAACTATTCCTCGAAGTGGAAAGGCTAAACTCTGCTGCCCTGACCAATCCACTATTTGTGACGCGGATGATCAAATTTCAATTGAAGATGACATCGGTGTCACTATGGGCTGGTCTCAGTTCCTGTATGGGAGCGACGTGGTGGTAAAAGTTGAGCGCTTGGATGGGGCAGCTGTGTCGACGAGTAATATCACACTTCGGCCAACAAACCTCGGCTTTAATATATCGGCGCATAACAACTATGCATTGATCCACATTCCCTACACCCCCGATACCAATGGCGCGCGCTTCTCAGTCGAATTTGCAGACGATATCTTTGACTATCATGCCCAGGATGACTCTTCAAACTCCCATTATGTACAGAATGTGAATCAAACAGGGGACTACTATGTGGAATCATATACGGATTCGATGCCAATTGTCGGACGAGAGCCATTGAACTCTCTCCTCATTTTTGCCAGCCCCTTTCCATCATCCGATAAAGTGCCATCAAACACGGATGATGTGTATCGTGTTACTCCTGGGCTTGTGTCAAGTCTAGAAGGTGTGACACAGTCTGTGGTCTCATTTGGTCCTGGTGTATACTGGTTTACTGGTCAAAATCGGGCTGTGCTGAGTTCATCTGTCTCTTGGGTCTATCTAGCCCCCGGTGCCTACGTCAAAGGAGCAGTCCAGTATCAAAACAGTGACTCTCCTCTGAAGGCTACAGGCTTCGGCGTTCTGTCGGGAGAGCAATATGTTTACCAAGCAAATTTTGAAGATGGCTTCTGCAATTCGAAATCGGATAGCTCGTCCGTGAAAATGTGGCGTGGAACAAACGTGACGGCGAGTCAATCATGGACCGTGAGCGGAATCACTACCAACGCACCTCCATTCAACAGCATGGATTTCTACGACAACAACGGTAACACGGCTCCAGATGGGTTTTCCATTCAAGCGTCAGACTACAAACAGGTCGGCGCCTTTTATGGTCAAACAGATGGTTTAGAGATGTATACTAATGGCCATCTAAGCGACCTTTTCTATCACTCTGGCGATGACACGGTCAAGGCTTACTACTCCAATGTCTTAGCCGAGAGAATCACAGTCTGGAAGACCAGTAACGCTCCTATCGTTCAGCTTGGATGGGAACCTCGGAATATCAACAACATCACGATTGACCAGCTAAATGTAATCCACACTCGCTACACATCGACAGAAGCCCCTTACCCGCGTGCCTTGGTAGGCTCTGCTGCTAGTTACGAAAATCCAGACAGTACCAGTACAGCAGACGTCACTGCCGTTATCTCGAATTTCACTGTTTCAAATGCTCGTGCTGAAGGAATTTCGCCGGCTCTTATCAGCATGAACTTGCTCTCTCATCTGGAGGGGATGACCATACAAAACGCATGGATTGAAGAGTTCAGCCCGATCACAGATCTTGGTACAAGTACCGTGACTGGATTCACAGACGCTAACAATGGCAATCAAACTGTTGCAATGGGAACGGAGAGTGACGCCATTGGACTAAGTATACAAAACTACCGGGTTGGGGATACGCTGGTCAGCTTTGATAACTATAACTGGAACGCTACTTCAATTGGAGCGCTGAACGTGGAGTCCATCTACTGGGGCAAGTGGGATGTTCAGCAGTAGCTGTAGCCATCTCTGAATTTAACTTAGTTGAAATCCGTGCAATTTTTGAAAGATTCACTTTTAAGCTTTTTTTCTTCTTTTCTATCTACTTATTGCAATTGCAGAAGCTTCATGTAAAATAGTCGCTATCTGACTAATGCTAAAATAAGAAGGGAAAAAGCCGGGCTGGCTGGAAGGTCTAAATATAACCTGGAGCGGAGATTTCCGTATCTCAATACACTCCCTAGACCAACAGCCAAAAAAAATTACCTTTTATAATGAATGTGCCTTTCAATGAGCTAGGGAATTTGGCAAACTAAAATTTTCTGTCGATGTAAAATACTCATATAAGGGCGCAGTTTTATGCCCGACGTCGATTATAATGAATAGCTCCAGAGATCATGAGATACTATCTATGGATGTTTCATGTTTTTGAACTGTTCCGGCTCCGCGTTTGAGTATTGATTCGATCCATTATGGTCCATGAATAGAAAGCATATTCCATGCACATGAATCGAATGGCTGAATTAACTCTAGTTCTCAATCCTTCCAACAGCCCACATATACTGGGGGAAATAACTTCTGAAGTCAATCTGATACCTTCGACAAAAATGTAAAACCCCCTCAACATAGGCCTCTTTGTTTAAAGAATGGTAAGATATGATACCATTTGGGCTCTCTGCGCACGATACTAGTGATATTTAAGTCCAAGAATCCCCTGAAATGATTAATTTGATTAGCTATGGATATGACCTAAAGAGAAATGGCAGGTAATGTTTGAATATTATTGTTGGATATTTCTAAGTAGTGACCATGGCCTTAAACTTTACACACCTCCCGCTTGGATTTTGGCGCAGGCTTGTGCAGAATGAATTGAATAATGCGACTATCAATGGCATTCATTTACTTGCCATCGCGCGAGTACGAGGCGCTTTTGGGGCGAATGCAATGCGTCACATTGTTACCACAATGACACCAGCCATTCGGATTGGCTTTCGAGGGAAATACTTCTCAGATCATTTTGATGGGTTTGATGATGCATTAAACATATTGCATGTAGAGGGCCCTTATTATATGTCGCGCCTCATCATTCATTGCACATCCCAATGCCTTACATGTTTCCGGTTTCTTGAAATACATGACATCATTCGTCCAACAGGCTTCTATGACAATACCTTGGGGTATTTTGCCATGGCTGGTCAGAATGGAACTCATAATCTGCAACGCTACCTGATTGAGACTATACCTTCGCGGGCATTCTTCCAGCCAATATCCCTAGAACATGACCCTACGGGGTTTCTGCTCCCAATACGTAAGTATAACCTGGGAAGCGCGGCGGGTCAAAGAAGCCTCGTGCGAGCTTGGCTCCAAAGAGTGCAGCAACTACATGCTTCGGGAAATACGCCTGTGTTAGTAAACCCCACTGATTTCAGCTTCATGATAACTCCGGATGAAATGTTAAAAATGGCTTCTTGGATTGATAATGCCACAGCGGGACGCTTGAGACACTGGAACATTCTTATATCTGAGGCACGAGATTCGTTCAATCCAACTGACGGTGGAACTATGTGGCATGCCGTTATCTTGCAGAGGAACCCTGCGAGAGTCGGGGTATTTATCTTCATGCAGACTTATCCTCATCCTATCTTTGGAACTTATATCAACATATGTGCTAAGATCGGCTGGTCTGTCGGCGTGTGGCACCCATGGGCCACAGCAATAAAGCTAGGAGACACAACCGCCAGCAACTGGTTTTCGATGTCACCAACAGCTTTACCCCTTACCTTGTGCTCCACGGTATACAATGCTGCATATCTGCCAGTCGGTCATATGAATTTGACGGATCTAGGTACCACTAAATTTATCGGGTGGCCAGCCACTCTGGCTATAAATTTACCAAATGTAACTCTTCTCCGAGTATGGGCCCGAGCAGCACAAGGCAGTTGGCAACAGACATGGAGTATCCCGAGTAACCCCTTTGTAAAACAGATTAATTTTCGACTGACCTTTGGGCTTCTTGATCAAATCATCAGTACATTCGTATCTGAACGCACAGCTATCCTTAATGACAGCGCACTGTCAAGGGCACAAAGTGCCAATAGACGCAAGCAAAAAATGGATCTTGCTATCCAGATGCTGTTGGCTGTCATAGAGAATGTTCTGCAGTTGAACACCCAATCATATCAGCCTCACGGTATCACCTCTGTAGATATATTTACACTTCGAGACACTGAAGAGTACCAAACTTGGCTTGCAGACCTCAAGCAAGCAGGTATTAATGATATAGTTCCGATAATCTGTGTGTTAGAAACAAGAATTAGGCATACACGATCGGGTCAAAATTAGATTCAGCGAATATACAGAGAATAAATTTTGATATGGCTTTCCAGAAGATGTATGAGTCCTATCTCAAATACAACGGAAATCCATGAAGTTGGAGCAATGCCCGCTTAACAGATCTTTAGCCCTTTTACGGCAATGGGTGTGCTGGAAAGTGACTCATTTGGCTAGTAAGGATGTAAGGATGTCGTATAAAAAGAAATAAGAAAAGAGGGGAATGAAAGCTTGGCAGTACTAATATGGTGCGAGATCTGATTATTTCTTCAACGTATCCATGCCACGCCATGTCCTATGCTAGGTATAAGAAATTAGATTTAGAAAAAAACACCCGCTAATCCCTTCATTACTCATAAGAATCAGTGTAGGTATAAAAATGCCCCCTCAAAATGCCGTTTATGTATTCTCGTCCTGCGGTAACAGATCCATCAAGTAGACAAGTCTAATACCGCTTTCTTTCAAGCATTCTCGTTCGAACGCTTCATTCTCATCATTCTTTTTCGCACGCCGATTCCCGTCATTTGGTCTCTCGTTTCGTCGTTTGACACCATTTTCCAAAGCCTTTTTAAAACTCGGCGTAGTGACTAGCATACCATCGTCGGCCAACAGTACGATCAGCGACTCAAGCAAGATGGAAATCTTAGCGTTATCAGCAGCACCGGTAGAAGCCGCCGCGTACGGGAGAAAGCAACGTTCTAGTTTGGCCTGGGTGATATCCGAGACATCTGCAGTCGGTGCAGCACTTTCTTGCAAATGACCTATCAGAAAGTCGCAGAGCATAAATTGCCGTTTGTCACTTATTCGAGGAGTAGCAAAAGGGTTAATAATGGCCTGGAACACTGGTAGAGGCAGTGGACGAATATGCTCCACACAGAGGAGGAGAAGATCATCAGTGGGTATGAGATCTTTTGGTAAAGTGGAGGAAGCCATGCACAAGAGTTGAAGGAGCCTTTTACGTAAAACCAAAGCTGGAATATTGTCCATAGGAAACACGTCTGTGCCTTGTCTTGTATCGCTAGCGCTTTCAGCCGGCTGTTGTCCTGACGGGTCTGGCGCACTCCTTGTCCCCCGTCTTGTGCGCTTTGGTCGCCGATGTTCAGTAGTGGCAGCCATGGACGAAGGAGAGATAGTACAAGACGGTGGGCAATCAGGATCAGTGTTCGTATCACCGTCTGTATCCTCCGCGGCTAAGTAATCGCCGTATTCTTCTTGATCAATATTGACTTCACGACCTCTTTTCTTGGCCGATTCGGTTTGCTCAGTCGGTTCCAGGGGTTTGAGTTCCGCGTTGAACACTTTCCCAAACTCATTCACCGAGGTTAAGCTACCATCGGCGAATATGGCTCTAGCAATTCTGCGCATTCGTCCAGATGATGGGCCAGAGGTCATGTATTGGTAAATGAGACTTTCTCTAAGGATTCTCTCGTCTCCATGATCTTTAGCTCCGGAAGTTTTACTTGATCCTTGAAAATTTGTGTCAAATTCGGCATTATGTGTGGTTTGCTTTCGCTGTTGTCGCTGTTCGTCAAATAATTTCACTCTTTCTGCCCAGTCGTCCTCGATGACATCGCACATGAATTCTAGCCAAATCTGCCACCGCTCCCACCGAGCTGGATGATTGACAGAGCAGTTGAAAGCCCACCCAACAGCATGCCAGAAGTCTTGAGCACGAGTCCACAGGGAATTGATTGTGCTTAAATCGATCTGCAGCTCCTTGAGCCTGTCCGGTTTCGACTCCAAATTATTGTTTTCTGTATGCTGCCGCCGCCCGGATCGTGTTGTTTGATAAAATTTGAAGCTAAAAGCCTCGCTGAGACCAGCTTCGTGGGGCCTGACAAGGGTGGTGAAGAGCCGAAGTAGCCTAAGCGCGGCACCAGCAGCTTCTCTTTCCTCAGCAGACTTGGCGCGGGTTGTCGTCGACGGGTGCACAAGGAGGGTGGTGGCAAGCGCAATATGTTCTGTTCTAGGAACGAAAGCATGCTTTGATGCATATGTCCCCGAAGATAGTGTGTTGAAGAGAAGGCTGAGAGCTTGGGTATCTATGAGGCGTTAGCCGCGGGGCAATGGTTCTCGTGCAGGCCACCATTTACAAAGCTTTTCCTCGAAGAAGATTGCCACATTTTGTGCCAACTCAAACGGGAGGGGAACAGGCGTCCTATACGCCTGGTCTGGACGAGGACCCATGCTTTCGACTGCTCTAATCGACGAGGTGAAGTCATGGCAGCAGCGCGGTCTTCTACGCGTTGCTTATCGATAAGCGCTTAGTCACGATTTCCTATCCACCAGGGACGACGCAAGAAGATGGCGAGTTGGGTGTAAAATATGCATGGATGGCTTTTTTGACATGTATGTGTAGCTTGATCCTGACTTTTATTCTGTATTCTATTTGGCTCAAAAAGTCGATTTTTTTTACTGCCTAATCTTTATCTACAACTGCACTTGTCCGGACACTCACAATTGCAGCACAAATATAGCAACTCCGGGGCCAAAGCCAGAAAAGAAGGAGATTTTTCGAGTTTCCTTTCCATGCCTTTTGCATAAGCCGGTCATACAGTAGGATGTCTCTTGTTAGAATAGTGTTTTCAAATATACTGATTTATCAAGCTACGCTGTGAGCTGGAGCAATATCAGCCCCTCTCTTATTGGTAAACCCCAATCACCCCTATAGCTGTGTTCATTTCTACAGCTGGTAGTTATTACTTGTAGACAATATGAAGAGTATGCGTACATCAATCTTCTAATTCAGAACTTCCGAAAAAACTCCGTCGAAGAAGGAAATGATGCTTGATGATATGGAATACCTTGTTTATGGTGAGGTGATTTCAGAAGGCAATCCAGCTTGTGTTTTGATATTCTCCAATCTGCCTTTCCTCATCCCATTCGCACTCCTCTTACTCCTGCCCTCCCCCTCTCATCTGAACACCAACACACAAGCCCAATCGACCCTGTCCAGACCATGGAAGATAAGAGCACCAACCTCGCTCGGAAGCTTCAGCTTGAGGAGCTGGAGATTCTTAAGCTTTCGCAGAAATCGAAGCAGCGAACAGGAGTCTGCAAAGATGAGGAACTTGCAATAAAGATGACGGAAGAATGGTTACTGGCTGAAGACGCTTCAGCACAAGATAGGAGACTGGCACTGAGCACAACCTTAGCAGCTGCCACAGACCGCGAACTGTTAAAGTCGATTGCTGACGAAGAGAAGATTGCACAGCAAGATCGCGCTTTTGGTTCCGCTCTGAGTAACGGGAAACACTATCATCCGCCCGCAGCTCCTCAGGTAGTCACTGGAAAAGATAACTACGATGCAATTTCCGTTGCTTTAAACGATTTGTTGCAGCGGGGCGCAGCTCAAGCTCACAAAGAAGGCTCATCACGCCTGTTTGGTTCATCCCAGACCTCGCAGATTGCACAGAGATGTGTCTCATGCCTGGAAGAATTTCACACCGACCTATTTCGAGGCTCTTGTGGACATGATTATTGCCGTGAGTGCATGAAAAAATTGTTCCTCAACACCATACAGGAAGAACAATTGTATCCACCTCGTTGCTGCACAAGGGTTGTACCCCCCGATGTTGCTTTGAGCGTCCTGGGTTACGAAGAGCTCCTAGCTTTCAGCGAAAAGGCCATCGAATGGATGACCGAGAATCGGCTCTACTGCGCTGAAAAAACATGTTCGAAGTTTATTCCTCCAAGTTCGATTCGCGACGAAGTCGGCACTTGTTCAAGCTGTCTTCAGAAGACGCATGAAACTTGCCGCTCATTGGCACACCCCGGGGTTGACTGTCCAGAGGACGAAGCACTACAAAGCCTGTTGAAATTAGCTACGACACAGCAGTGGAAGCAATGCCTACGTTGTCGCATCATGGTCGAGCTTCGATATGGCTGCAATCATATCACTTGTCGGTAAGCAACTAAAAGGAAGCACGACGACCATGCTCAATGGTAAAGATACTCCACTGACAAGCAAAAGTTGCGGGCGAGAATTCTGCTACATCTGCGGACAGAAGTGGAAGACTTGCACCTGTCCGGTCTGGCATAAAAACCGGCTTATCATCGATATGGCGAACCGGGCTGCCAACGAGCAAATGCCACGAATCGCCAATGACGCAGCCCGTCAACTCGCGCTCGACCGCGCACTTGAAGATCTTCGACAGCATGATAGGGTCTGTGACCACGCTGATAATGGTCAATGGGAATACCATGATACTGGAGAGTTGCATTGCGAGATTTGTGGATATGAGCTGCTGCAGTACATCTTTGTTTGCACGAACTGTCAAATCCGGGCCTGCTTTCGATGTCGCCGAAACAGGATGTGATAGCTTCTCTCGATGCGATGGGTGGGAAATCTGACTCTACAGAATCATTGGCGCATATTTTTTCATCACCAAGCCATGATACATTTTATCATTAACGTGACTTGTGGGCCACCAGTAGATCAGATAAATAGGCCTAACTGCACCCCCTTTCATTTGTATTCGAACGTACCTTACCATGTACTGTGATGTACGTTACTGCGTATGTTCAAATGCATGACTCGGGATATACAACGCCAATTTAACTAAAACGGGGCTAAGGTACTGCCAGACCATCACATAGATATGATAGTTGGTAAGAAACCAAAAGCACGTTACGAACTAGTATGAAAACCCACAGTCTGTCTAAATGAGAGCCTTGAAAGCAAATTCCACAGCAATTCAAAATACCACAGTAGATACCAAAGTAGACATTCTCTCTGCAGCCACCAGGAGCAGTTGCTTGCACTGGCACGCGCTAAGCCCCTTAAATCCCCGCATGGACCGGGCCAAGAAATTGACATGCATGTTTAGCCCTACGAGACCCATTTTAATTTAGCTACACGATTTAAAGAGACAAGGAACCAGGAGAAAAACCACCAAGCTTGTGGATTGAATAGGGTACGGTATAAGAAATATGTAGGGCTCTAAAACCGAAGACATTTAGACAAAGGACAGGCTGGAGCTAAAGGGCCGCGGCCACGGCTGCATCTTCATATTTGCCAAAAGGGTGGGGGGAGGGAAATCTGTGACCAGCTGACAAGCCAACAACGGATTCAAAACTCCGTGTATCAACACGCAATGCAAAGGAACTCTTTTCGCGGAAACAGTAAGGGATGGGCTTCGGGATCGAGAGATTCAAGGAGAGGGTGAGTTAGGAAGCCGAAGACGCCAGTACAGCAAAGACTAGAAGATAAAGGAAATGGAAACTATTGCTCGTCCGGTAAGTCGGAAAAGAGACCTATTCGCAAACGATGCGACTGGAGAAGGTTAGCAGGTGTTGTGTCGAAGGGGGCGCTCTTCTCTCCCGGAAAAAGGCAACCGAAGCAGTGGACCAGAACTCTTCTCCAGATAGAACTTACAAATGGTAGTTTTGGAACGACCACTCCCAAAGTGGCCAAAAAGTTGATGGTGAAATAAGTGAAGTCATAGTGGGTATAGTGGGTGCTCAGGAGGAAAAGCATAATCGGCACGGAAAGCAAGAATTTCTTAGCGGGCGTGTATTGGGCGCCATTGTCGATTTGCTC
>KZ119348.1:2432-94779 GCA_002153405.1 Mycosphaerella populi pn0402
AAAAAAAAAAAAGAGTGACTTTGGAGCTGGAGCTTGACACAAATAGAATCAAAAATTATCTTGATAATAGCTCTCTGTCCTACATCGTCATCAAAGATTTGCCCTTGTCTCTTCGGCCCACTCGACAGTGCATTAAAAATAATAATTCTCATGAATCAGTGAAATTGGAGGGAAATAAGAAAAGAAAGATGACATCATTGATTCTTCACATTTAAAGTCACGAGGGACAGACGAGCTGATCTCTGATTTTCGGGTACACCAGGATCTGCTTCCCCGAGTCGCGGTAATAACAACGCACTACGGGACCGAGGCTCTGGATGACTATTGGGGAAAATATCAGTATTCTAGAAGTGGAACCGAGCTTCTTTGTCTTTTCTTTGTTGGCCCCTGTAAATGCCAATGACAATCAAACGAAAACAATGGCCACGGCGTGTTTCGCATTGATTCGAACTACGTAAACTATAGGAATCCATAAATCACCCCAAATTCTAGAACGAGGCGATGCTGAGGCGGGGAAAGGGAAATCTCCAAGATGCGGTGTATTGCGAGAGGCATCCAATGGGGCTTTGTCGGTAGCTTTACTGTTGTTGTTGGGCGGTGTTGGCAGGGCAGGTAATACTAACCAGGCATAACCGTTGGCCGGGCTGTCATCCATGTCCCGGGTGGCATGGGGCAATATCATAGGGCAGGCCATGCCACCAAGTGTATCCAAACCCTTGGGTCCGGTTAGTTCGAACCCCTCGGTTTCTCGCATCGACTGTGGACTTGATTACTGTCGGAGAAATAAGCAAAAAAAGCGGACGCAAAAACAAAACCTATCGTGGACAGTACGGGACAAGGCAAGTGGAAGAAAAGTCAAGTGCCAAAAAGAAGAAAAAGTTGGCCTCCTAGCTGAATATTGAGAAGACCGTAACCACTCTGTCGGATAAGGGGGAGACTTTTGATTTGAATCTCTTGCTACGGAGTGCCACTGAGTGGGTCATGATGATCCGTAACTAATGATCGTCCTGTCAAAGGCGTAATAATACAGCAGTATTGGTACAAGCCATCTGTTCCTTGGAATCTTCGTCTCCTTCTCGAAACCCGCCCATCAGCTACAGAAGACACCAATTTCACCGACAGTCTGGTTCACCATGTCGTCTTTGGACCCGCATTGGCCGCAAATCGTCTCATCGCAACCGCCCCCAGGCGAAGTTTACCCGAGTTCCCGAAGATGACAACGTCAACACGGTGAAGGCTACGTGGGTTTCACCTCGGCCGTTGATATTCTGGACTCACCACGCGTTCTAGAGTTCTAGATGTTTCAACTTGGTGAGCTTGCCGTGCTTGGTATATTGTCCTTCGGATGGTCTTTGCATCTATACGAAACAAATCGCCCCAGTACGGTCGATCCAAAAGTCGGTAAAGTGCCGAACCCAATGCGGCGGCGTCCCAAGGGGGTGGGAAACTCTGCGAGGTGGAACCCTCCCCCCATCCTCCTCCCCCCATTATTGTATCACACTACCTCACGGAAGTACTGGATCGATATTACCAATCCTGTGTTCCGATGTACGACAGAAAGTGGACATGCAGTTCACTACTGTCGCAATAGGAGGCCACGCGAGTCTTGTGGGGAGGGAGGAGGGCGCGTGGGAAAAGCCGGTGTGAGATCCGTGACAAGGGAAAACGGGTCTCAGGGGGTCACGATCTACGTCATTATCCTCTGCAGCCGACAGATGGTGGATTATGGGCGGCTTAGGAGCAGAGACAAGGGTCGAATAACGACTGCTCCGTGGGAATTAGGAGGAGGGTTGGAGACTTGTCAGGGTTCACCGTATGATCCCGCACGCTATCGGGCAAAGCGAACCTCGGAGAATCAGCCACGAGTCGGACAGTATGCAGCAGAGGTCCAATTTTCTATAGCAAACAAAATTAAGTTTCTACTGAAAGTGGTTATTCATGATCGCGGAAGCCCATCGGGGCCATTGGTACCAATCATCGAGGGCCCGAATGAGGCCTGTCGGGCAGAATGCATCGAAGGATTCCTGAGACGCATTGCTTGCATAGCCAGATTTGTTTCCAAGGCAGTGGACAGCGAATAGGGCAGGGGGTGGGTAGAAGCGGCCAGCGGTTAACCCGGCTTGGAAGACTTTGGGGTAAGAGAGGGAGAGAAGGAAGGGGTTGGATCATCATGACAGCTCGAGGACTGACCTCCGGATAGCACGAAGCGGTGACAGACAAGCCTGCTATAGGTAGTGTCTTTAGTTGCATCAGCATCGTGTCCATCGCCATATCCATTCGGACTGTTCGGAAGCCTGAGGAGAATCAGCTACGAGGTAAGATGAGCCCAATAACCCGGGTTTGGTTCTTTTTGCTCGAACAAAGCGAGCAACGGCCCCGACTAGCTTCTAATAATACGGAGGAGTTAGAGAGCCCAACTCGGCTGTCGATCCAGAGTGGCTGCTTAGTCCAGCACTTGCATGTAAGGTGGGTAATCCATGTTGAGGTGGGGGTTTAAATGCAGACCCTGGTTTATCTCCCTTGAGGCTACCAGGAAGGAATGAAGCTGAAGCGGCGACGCAGACTGGTGGAGTAGCGCTCAAGGTCTGGGTTGAACAGGTTTGACAGCGGTGAGCTGCTTGGCTGCAGTGATTTTGTTGTTGTTTAGCCTCCAATAGAAGTCCAGGAGTCTCTTTCTTGGACGATCATACAAAGTTGTGAACAATGAAACGACCTTGATGCCTCTTCCCCACGCCTTCTTCAAGCCAGGCCTCCTCGGAAAGACTCTTTACCCCCCCACTCGTTTACTTCTGCACCGCCGGTAGCCGGAGGGGTCGTGACATACCCATCTTGGCAGATCATTTCTAATCAGACTGACATTACGTCTACTTGGTCCATGTCGATATTTTGACCTCAACGTCTTGTTGTTGCCCAAAGAGTCACAAAAGACGGTGAGCACGGCAAAACAGGCCAGTTGCAAAATAGAAGGGTTTACCACAGGGGACAAAGAAAAAGGGGGTGAAGGGAGGCGATGCATTCTTTGATAGCATTTGCGCAAGTATTAAGGAGTACTGCAGCTCCTCTATAGAATTGACGGATTGACCGGATCCTCGGCCCGTTCTCTCCCTTCAGTAAATCCACGAAGCTTCCCCGAACTCAATGCGATGGTCGAATCGGAAACATCCAGCAGACGGAGATCGCGGGAAGTGTATCCTGTACCTTTGGCACTTCACATTCTTTGTGTCGTTCACGATATCCCGGGGGCCCTTCATTCCATTACCTCATATTGCCCTCGCCTTGGTCTTCGGCAAATATAACGAGATTGCTTACAAAGATCTTGCAAGGGGTATGCCTGTAAATTGGCACCCAAAATCGCCACCTCAATCAGTCTAAGTAAAATGCGATTTACGCAGGGCGAAGGAATAGCTCATAAATTGAAGACCATAGACTAATTGGGCACATTCTTCGGGGATCTTGAATTTCGTCGTGCGCCTCAGGCCAACCGATACCTCGACATGATCGACGCCCTCTGCAGCTGCCATGCCATCCTGTCGGGTCTTTTTGACAGCTGGGTGAGGGAAACGACGTGGCTTACTATATACTAGCTGTAGATGTGAGGTTGGCAAATGCAGCCGAAAGACTGGTCTCAGGGAAATGAATCCGGTCATATCAGAGCCGCGTGGTCACTCATGCACTCTGTGTTGTATTGTTGTACTGAAAGAATTTTGGACATTATTACCTGAAGAAACATGCTTCATAGCTCAAACTTTGAATTTCCTCAATTTTCTTTTCCTTCTGGCAATTTACAGCCCCCACACCAATGTGATCTATCAATTTCGCAGCGGTGAGGGAAAAGAAAAATCAAGCGATCACATTCGTGATAAGCTCGAAGGGGTCAAAGAGCCGGGGAGTTGGAATGGATCAATGGCCCCGGATACATGATTCCACTTTTAAACCTAAAGCTTGGGGGGGGGTAACAAGTAAGTACCGGGTTCCCTGCAGAAACGTTGAACGCCTTCGAAGTTACATAGACCTGCAGGTATATGCGAATAACCCTCCCTTCCCTTTGTTCTCAAAATATAGTGGCTTTGGGAGATACCGATCGAGAATGCTCGATTCGTCTTGGGAGGGTGACGCAAAATCAGGGGGCGAACCGCCACCGCTTTATCTAAAGCCAAAGGATCGACACGGCATAGTCAGGTCCCTTGTCCTATGGAGACGTTTTGGGATGGACGTAACTTCCCGTGCACTGTCCGATCGATCGAGACCGGAGTCTATCGTTGAAAGGTGGCAGCTGGCAGCTGGCAGCTGTCGAGATCCCCATAGTCCTTGCGCCGAGATCGAATAGATTCATGCGGCCTTTCCGGTAAACTTTCATCTTGCAGATATTCAGATCGCAAAGATTGTTCTAGGAGGTACGGAGCACCGATACCTTTGTCCTATTGCCACCTTGGATTAGTGCCGGCTGGCCTCGAACTTGCCCCGCGACCCAGGGCGTCAATGGTGTGGTAAGGCTAGGCCGCTGGTGGATCATTCAAATTATTGACAGATTTCCCCTTGTTCCAAGAATGGGATTACCGGCAGGCTCTGGGATTACCGGGACTTGTGACGACAGCCTTGGAAAAAGGTCCTTTGGCGTGTGACCAAGGTACGGTACGGAGGACTTGTGCACAAATATCCATGGATAGCGTCCTTCTTACTGTACTCGGTGTGTTGCTCTTTCTAGAAGATCCTTTGTGTCCTCACAACCTCCTTCTCTACTAAAGCAGCCTTGTTTGACGCGCTTCAGATCTTACTTAGTATTTGAGATACCCTCAAATTCCAGTAATATTAAATCTTGCTTATTCCATATTATAATGTCCTGGCGTACGGGGGTACTCCGTACGCCAGCTGGATATTCAGATTAGCCCAAGAATGGGGAGCGTTAATTATTTGTTTACCCTTTTAGCGTACCAGCCAACTTGAATCCTCGAGCTGGTCCGGGGGATGAGACCAGATCCGCGCACCAATCAGCGGGTGTAATTAGGGCTCGACCTTGGGCGTGACCCATGGATTCAGCTGAGTCCGCCCGGGTCTCTTTCAGGGGAACCAGTCGCCGTTCCATGGTACCGACCCCCACAATGTATCTCCTTCGTTTCGAGCTCTTCGTCCAACGGGATCAATCCCTCCTGTCGCACTGACAAGAGAAGCCCCATCGGAATGCATGATCCGGGGCCGCGGTGACGGGTAAAAACTACCAGGTGCTGCTGCCTCTGACTGGCTGTGGCCCTGTTTCCTGCGATGATTTTCCTACTATTGAATCGCCCGTTGGTCATGTGAGCCCGGTTCCTTTTTGCTCTTTTTTTCGCCAAACCCTCCGTTACCCATAAAGAAATGCCTCCACCCTTGCACATCACCTAGTTCGCCACATCTGTGGATTCTCGTCGAAGTTTAGAAGCTTGAAAGGTCTGGAAGATCCATTCCCTCGGGCCCTCACTGTTCTGGCTAAATTTCCTGACACTCTTTTTTCGCTTCGGCCCAGGGGATGCTCCCTCCGTGGCGTGGGTGGATCTTGCCCCTGGTCTTTCGCGATCCTGATTTCGGATCCTGTACTTTTGATCCCGGAACCTGACACGTACTTTGTGCACTAGTCGTACTTTAGAACCTTTCACGTCCCGTCCCCACGCCTCGTCAATCTTGACGGGGATACTGAACCTACATACGGAGTACGCACTATTAGTTATGTAGACTCGCCGGTAATCCCGTAGCGCGTTTGATCAATCCAGTTGCCCACCTAATTAATCTTGGTAGTTCCACTTGGTTCTTCTGCCCCAGGCCACTACAATTATCACACCTTCAGCTTGGCTAGCGTGCCACTGCAGCAAGTAGTCATCCACTACGAGGTACTTCTCCTGTGGTGTACTACTAGCTTCAGTACTCTTCACAACTCTCCGAAATAACTTTCAGGTTGAGACTTATGAGCATACTAGCCTATTTTGTTATTTTGTCATTCCTGGCCACATCTAATGGCCATAGATGACTACATATTGCAGAGCAAACAAGTAACTATACATCCTTGTCTCAACCCACCTTTTACTTTTAACTGTACAAATCATCTCTCCGCCGCAAACAACTTTATAAAATTCACTATGAATTAACTTGTACAACTGAAAAAAAAAAAAAGGGATAAGCGTGCCATGATCAGAGATTCCTCCGGTACCCATAGAAAATCACGTAGCCTATCTCAGCCTCAGTGGAGCATCCGCGATGTCAATGTTAAAAATTTCCGGTGTCAACTCGACAGATGACCCATTCTTCAATCCAATGTATGAATTTTATACTTTTCAAGATTAGATTCTTTGGATAATACTGGTACGTGTATGGAGGAATACGTGATCTGTCCGACAGAAGTACATCAAATCCCGAGTTTCCCTCGTATTTAGTACTTTTGCATCCCCAATGCGGCTACCTCATCTACTCATGATCAGCAGCTTGATAGATACTCGGAATATATGATTCTTGCCCTAAATCGTGGGTTCGGGATGGTGCCATTAGCTGCCAGGTTTAGAAGCCAATCATCATCAGCTAAGCACGGTCTTTGATACTCATCAATTGTCGGGTGTACATAGCCCAATCTATCCTTGCCTTTGCCAGCTTTCACGGCGCATATAAGACATATACCCAGCTCGTCAGTGGTCAATTTCTGGTGCCATGTGTATCCTGTGCTACCGCCTATTCCTTAGTCTTGTGTCCTACTGATCTTCAAAAGATCGTCCCGCACATGCGCCCTGTGACAAACATATTGGACCCCAGACTAACACTCCGATCAATGCGATCATATCCATCACATCCTAACTTCTGTCTTCAAGCACTTTTTGTCATCAGGCCACACTTGCACCCATCTCGAAACATTATCAAGCCGACAGCCGGAACCAGATGCCTAGGAGACACGTCATGGTCTATGTCAACGAGTATGTACTCCATCGGAAGGACATGCGATTTCCTTTCCAGGGTGGATCGTCAAACTGCATAGGTATGCTAAGCATGATACCATCATGAGACTCATCTTTGAGCCAGGGGTCAAACATCCCTGTCGTTGTCTTCTCGTTGAGTTGCCTGTTTTCAACCACGATCCCTTGGGGCCTTGGAACTGTGGTTTGACAAGAAATCGGCCCACCCTATCCTTGTAAAAGACGCAAAGACGGCGCATAGCCTAACGACTAGGGGGCATTTTAGACCTCATTGGTCACAGTGGAGTTCGTACGGGCAGCTGAGTCCAAAAGACTCGAACAAGAGTACCGCCATGCTCCTCCAATCGGGTATCGTCGGAGTGCAAGCTTGAATGATCACGATTGAAGCTTTCATAACATCCAAAATCCAAAAAAAAAGGATCCAATATTGCACAATGATAGGACAGGTGGTAGGCTTGATAGAGGTGAAGCAAAAGTAGTGTCCCACCTGGTTGGCGACATGACCTCGGAACAAAGAAAAGATGCGGCAGATTGCCCGCAAACCCGGAAGCCGACGAGGCACCAACGACGTCAATGTCGGTTGGATCGGATCAGCGATGAATCGACGGCCGTTGGGCTCATGGCAGACAAAGAAAGATCGAAATTGTCCGGCCCGCAACATTGGTTGGTTGGTTGGTTGACTGCGTCTGCTTTGGGATGATCCGCCAGCCACGTCGGCTCCATGCAGCCAGGGCAGGGGGCAAGGACGGGCGGGCCAGTGGGCCTTTTAATTGTGTTGGCTCGAACCGTTTGTGGCCACCTGTGCGATGCAGGGGCTTTGGTAAATAAGAGGTTTGAAGTAAGCCTCGGTCAGAAGGTAAGGCTGCTCTTTGATTCGAAAGTTTTGTTTGTCGAGTTTAAGTTCTAAACTTAGAGATTTGTCATAATGGATTATGAATACCTACGAGTAAAACTACAATCAGCAACTTGACCCTATGGTACTATTCTATCTGGAAGAACCATTTTTTTTTTTTTTTTTTTGAGGATTTTGCTGTTCATTTTATGGGGGTTTTTGATAGCTTGCACAGGAAACATCGAATTATGGAGGAGTGCATGTAAGCTTGAAATAGTTCCCGATATAAACAAACTATGATCTCACCAATCTTGGAAGCCTTCTGGGGTTCTTGGTTTTGCCAATGGCTGGTCAATGTGAATGGAAAGCGAGTTTTTGATTTCGGCTATCCAAATTCTTTCCAACCTCAGATGTCAATATCTGTAGAAGTATAGTGAAGTTGGAATTGAAGTTGTCTGGTGGGTACTTAGGTAGCTGAGTATGAACTGGCTTCAAGGTTGGAAGTCATATGTAGGTATTTCCAAGGTTGGATATACACAGAAATGTACCTAACCTGGAATTATATTTAAAAACAAGTTCCAGGTTCCTGCGTATGTTCAAGTGCATGCATGGATGGATGACTTCCAAGATTGGTACGGTACTAATTTTCATGTTGAGCATTCCAACCTTCGCACCTGGGGAAGGTTGTTGTATATTCCTGACTACCAAAACTACCTAGCACTGGCAACATTGGAACCTAAGGTTACCTAGGTAGAAGACTGGGACGCTACTACCATACCTAGGTAATTCTCAAAGGCCCCCCCGATCTAAGTTAGCTATCTAGATACTCGTATAATTCGTAGGACCTCTCAAGCACCGTGAAAAGTAGATAGATGGCGGGCTGTGAAGAGTCTGGAAAAGTCACAGGGTGGGAGGTGCATTGATGATCATTTCTGCCCGGAAAAAAAAACAGAACGTCCAATTTGACCAACCCCGCCTTGAGATTCAAGATCGCGACTCTTGCTCTGGCTTGATCGCTTGGATGTTTTGCTTTTCACCAACTCCGCCCCGCCATGAGCCTTCTTGGTACCATCGCCCGCGTGTTGTCCGCCATCTCCCAACCAACCCCAGATGACCCCATTCTCCAATGCAGTGATAAGCTCCAAGATCTGCTTTTCAATGACGTCAGCCAGACCCTGGAACTTGCCGACTCGAAGCTACGTGTATTTCCCTTCAAAGATGTCGAATCTTGCTGGCGGCGCCTGTATACAGACGCGTCGATCGTGAAGGCGTGTCTGGCTATCGTGTCCGGCTGCGGGTTGAGTCAACAACACGGACTGGGCGACGGGCGCAACATCAATGCCCCAGACCTCATTAAAAGGCTGCAAAGTAACCATACAAAAATCAAGATTGATCCGCAAGCAGCTTGGCTATCAGATGTCGTGCATACGCTGGATAAAGCACTGATCATGACCGGCGCGCCGTTCCGCGAGGACGCCGTTGAGTCTCTGCTGGGAGTGTTGCAGGCCAGCACAGAAGAGGACAACGAAGCTGAAGAGTCCTCGAGGCCTCCCTCGAAGCGCAGAAAGATTGCACCACCCATGTTCCCACCGATGTCTCTTCCGGAACCACGCTTGGAGTATCCAGTCTCGCGCCTATCAGCCCCGTCCTTCGAAGCGATCCAGCAGCATATCCAAGAAACCCGCACACCGCTTGTAATCACAGAAGCTGTGGAACACTGGCCTGCTATGTCAAACCGTCCATGGACATCGCGTGATTACTGGTGGAGTCGAACATTTGACGGCCGGAGGCTTGTACCCGTAGAGGTGGGCAGGTCATACACGGACGAAGGATGGGGTCAGAAGATCATGGAATTCCGGGAATTTGCCGATTACCACCTCTGGAATGGCAAGCTTGGCAAAGACAGCTCACAAAGCGAGCAAGAAAACCCAGGTGTTAAAGAAGAAACAGGATACTTGGCGCAGCATGACCTGCTTGCTCAGATCCCAGCCCTGCGCAATGATATTGGCATCCCAGACTACTGCTACATCGATCCGCCGGGCCCCGAGCCCGAGACGCCGGTCTATTTGACCAAGCAGCGTGAGATGGAAGCAGCGCAGCACAAAGAGACTAAAGAGGGACCATCCAAGCCCACACCCGTCAAACACGACGTGGACCACGAGCCTGACGCTGCAGAGTCACCCATGGGTATCCCAAGCAACCCAATCATCAATACCTGGATGGGTCCTCTGTGGACCATCTCACCGCTACACCATGATCCCTACCATAATATCCTCGTGCAGGTCGTGGGTACAAAGTACGTGCGCCTGTACTCACCGCACACCCCTGCATCGCAGATCCATCCTCGTGGCAAAGAGCTGGTTACATCAGGCGAGAAAGGCGGGTTACCGCAATCTGATTCTAGCGAAAAACTTATCGACATGTCGAATACCTCGAAGGTCGATGTTGCTGCCATAGAGCTTTCACCTGCAGAAGCTGACCAGTGGGAGGAGCAGTGGCCTGGATTTATGCAGGCGCCGTATGTCGAGACCGTCTTACATGAAGGAGAATCTCTCTATATTCCCGTGGGATGGTGGCATTATGTGCGTGGATTGCGCGCAGGCGTGAGTGTCAGCTTCTGGTGGGAATAATGAGTGCTGTTCTATGAGTTGGATACCATGGGCTTATTACCTTTTTGGTAGCTCCAGAGACACTCAAATGCTCATTGCTACTCTTCTAGAAATTTATTTGATCTCGAGAATTATCCCTAGAGAACTATAAGGCGAATAAGATACATTCTAAAAGCAATTTAGATTTCATATCTAATGTTAGAATCAAAGCATACGCTACACGTAACGTGCAAGTCGAGCCAAGCAATATCAGATTCCCATTCAACTCCACCCCTCGATTAGCTCGCATAGGGTCTCCTCACCCCCAACATTGCCAGGGAAGACAACAAAAGGTACTCCACGATGACGTGAGGTAGGCTCATCGCAGCGCCAAAGAGGCACACCTGGGGCAGCTTGACCGACAATTGTAGCTCGCTTGATATTCAAACCTTTGGTAGCTGCATCAGACGAAGTGATTCCACCCTATGGAGAGAAATAATATTAGCCTACATATGAATAACCTCGAGTCTATTATAACTTGAAAGACCATCCGCTAGGTCGTAACTGATAACACGAACAAGAGTAGAGAAAGACACACCTTGGCGATGATATACCGCGGCCGTACCTCAGTACGTTGCAACACATTTACAAGCGCCTCTGCAACAGAAGACCCAATTTCGAGAGACGAAAGCTCATCGGCACCAGTAATAAGCTTTCGACTTGTCATGACCAACGTATCCTGGCCGGTCTGAAGATGGGATTCTACGTCCTTGACAACTCGCGCAACGGTCTGTGAGGCCGTCTCCGGTGATTGAATCAAATCTTCAACTTTCATTTCGATAATAGCCAGCTGCCCTGTACTGCCGCGGCGGTCCGTCAATACCTTGAGTTGAGCGGTAGTCTTGGGCACGTAGGACCCAGCTACGATCAGTCCGCCTGTGCTCCGGGGTGAAGGGAGCTGGAGTTGTGATGCGGTGATCGGGGGAATGGAACGGATGCCTAGTCGTGTCGAGACGAAGGCTGCGCCGGTGCGGTAAAGGAAGTGTTTGCCCCTGGACTCGGCTTGAAGATGTTAATGCTGATGCTTTGTCTTGCTCGAATATGTCACTTTACCTAGTAACAGCCCTGCCACGAAAACATGCATATCGGACTCAGCTGCAGCATTTACGATGACTACGCCTCCAGCAGGGGTAGCTAGCAGCTTTTCACTGACAGCTTGAGGACCACCTTGACGAATTTCATCAATTGTGACCGAATGTAATTGGTCTGCTGTAAACCGCCTTGGTGCCTTTTCAAGGACATAGTCGCGCAGATTTGAGCTTTTATAACCAAAGGTGGCATCCTTTGCAAATTGTGTTGCGCCGGCTGGAACAAGTTTATCACCTTCAGCAACATAATGTACATCGTTAATAGTGAAACGCCCTCCCTGGAAGAAGAATGGCGCTAGAACGAGTCCATCCGCAGCACCAAGGACTGACTGCGCAACATCCGGCTCCAGTGGAAAGTGGCCGCGCAACGTAGAGTCGCCCCGGAGCACGATGTCAATTTTATTACCAGTTGACTTCGCTGCTTCCACCACATTCTCACATATTGTGCGGATGAGCTTTTCGGCTTCTGTTGGTGGTAATGCGCGGGAATTTGTGAGGATAAAGAAGCCTGGCGAGTTGGTCTGAAATTCTGTCACGAGTGTTGGGATATCCCACACCGTCAAAACAGAGATATCATGGCAGGTTTGTGTGCCAGTCGGGTCATCGTCGAGAACGACCAGTCTGTTAATTGAAGACGTCGCGAGGATCTCGGTGATCTGGTCTTGTGTATCGGCGGGGTATTCCGCGGGAAGCTGCGCGAGAGTGCTATTCCGGTCGAGGGTTGGGTATTGCTGCGGCTGCGACATGGTGAGTTAGACGTTTATGCTAAGCAACATCGACGGTCAATTGTCCCTTATAGGGTTTCTGACCAAGGCCTGGTGCGATGCTTCTTAAGAGGATGTGTCCAGAGCAAATCGGAGAGAAACTCCGTGGGGAAGTGGGGTGCGGAGAAGCTGCGTGTTGTATACCATCGGAGGGAATGCCGATACAAGATGCCCTGGCCCACTGGAGTTCCAAGGTTTAGGATGGGGTTTCTGATCAATTTGATCAAGTACGAACAGTTTCTGTAGATTGAGGATATCGTTATAGCGATCGGGACAGTGTGTCGTATCGTCGATGTATATTGATTCAAGATCCAAGGCTATCAAATACTAGATGACAGACCAAAAAACACCACCAAACGCCATAGTCCAATAGGGACCTCTGATGCAAGATGCAAGTCGATCATGGATAGGCGGATATAAATGCTTGCAAGGTTCGTTGATCGTAGAGCCCTTTCACCTGCGTCCAGTCCCACTACTCGCCATCCTCAACCAAAGTTCCCTCATATCTCAAAACGTGAAATCAGTGCAAGATGCCGGGTCATTAAACGTGAAAGTGTTTGAGTAGGCCTTAGCCCACCACGCTGCGGAAACTCAGTGCCTCTAGGAAGCCGCCGAGATCGTCCTTTTGTACTTCTACTACACAGTGCTCGAAGCTGTCGATGCGGACGCGTGCATTTGTCTCTTGAACCACTTCCTGGAAAGCGATACCAAATCGGTTGCGTAGTAGATGCTTTTTGCTATGAGGATCTGCCTCCTCATCATCATCCTCAGACTCCGAGGACGACTCGGATTCTTCTTCAGATTCTTCATCAGCATCGTCGTCATCTCGCTCGGCGCGCTCGGCAGCACGCTGGGCGCGGCGCTTTTCGTGCTCCTTCTGTTGCTTATCTTTGGCGTCTTTCTTTTTGCGACGTTCTTCTTGGCGTTTGGTCATAGCAGCAAAATCGATGACACCGCCGCCTCCGCCAGTACCGACAACGACGTACAGATCTCGATCCTCGTCGAGTCCAGCAAGAACCAAGGGCGTACCGGCTGCTCGCTTCTTTCCAATTTTGACCGCGTCTCCCTTTTCGCGTTCTTGAACACGAATTGCTTCCGCAACCCACAAGGCTAGCTTGGTGAGAGCTCCAGGATTGGTAAAAAGCTGTACGTCGGGCCCATCTTTGACAACGGCAATGCGGAACGCACGAAGATGGCGAATTTGATGCTTGGAAAGTAGTGAAGTGCCTGTGCGAAGAATAGCTCGATGAAGATGCTGAGCCAAGGGCAAGGCTTCCATCAATAGAGTCGGTGATTCAGATGTCAGCGAAAGAGCATCGTAGGCAGTCCAGAACCGAGGAAGAAGGCTGGCCAGGTCAGATTCACCAGGGACACCACTATCGTCAACGTCGCCATTGGTTATTTGTGGACGTGGTACACGTTTGGCATCCCATGCTACTGAGGGCTCATGCGGACCAACTTCAAGAATTGCACCAAGGATCACGCCAACATCAGTTGCTGAGAGGCAAGCCTTCCAGCCCCAGCAACGAACAAATCCCCAGCCTTCGCGTTCAACTGAATGACCAGATGGCTCTGGGGGCACAAGCCCGTCTAGACCATACATAGGCGCATATTTGAGCAGTCGCCCGCGGAGCACACGTTTGAGCTCCATGTCCATGTGGGTATAGTACTGATGACATTGGGTCAGACTGATGCCCATCTTGGCCAGTAGTTTATGCAGTCTCTTGCGACCATTCTCAGTCCAAACATGAAGACGCGGGGCTAGGTAAGGACTGTGAAGCATGCTCTCATAAAGCGACCAGTGACGGATCAATAGGAAACGAGGCTCTGGTGAGAGACGAATTGAGGTATCAGTTGGAGATCGTGCGGTCGTTGGAATGACGCCACTGCTGTCTCCCCGGAAATCGCGTTCTCGCTCGTATGGATCAGGTGGATTGAGACGATGAACTTCGTCGCGTAAGATTTGACGTATGCTTTCTCCTCGCTGCCCACCCCAACCTGCTGACCCTCCTGATTCCGAGGTATTCGAGATACCAACACCGGTCATGGATCGACCGCTGAGTTCTAAGCTGGAGACACCTATAATGGCAAGCCATAGAAGGTCATTGTCGTCACGGCCGAGTTCTGATGCCAATGAATAGACCAATGAGGATATTGGCTCAGAGTATGAAGTTCCCGCCGAGTAGTAGGTCTGCAGAACAGCTTCGTGTTTATTCTTCATTTTGATAAGACGCTTTTTTAATGACCGAGCGGACGGTTGTGTTTGTTCTTCCGGCGACGGAGAGTCTGTAGCTGGTGTTCCGGAGCGTGACGAGTTCGATGAATTAATACCATTCCTCCTTCGCCGACTCGGAGACGAGACAAAGGAAGAGCCCTAAAAAGGCGCGTTAGCATATACAGTTTCGAGGCAAATTGGGATGAGATAACTTACTGAATTGCTGCGTTTTCGTTGACGTGGAGGCCCGTCTTCATCCTCCGATTCGTCCTCGTCTTCGCGACCCGACCAAGATTTGCGCTTTTTGGAGCCAGATACGTCGTCATTATTTTCCATATCATCATCTTCGCTGTCATCGTCCTCATCAACCTCGGGCATATCAAGAAGGGCATAGTATGCGTCCCGTTCATTCGCGAGTTCCTCTTCAATGTCTCCATCATCGAACACGACGATGCCCCCATTCTTTGACCGGTAGGAAGGCGTGATACGCCCTTTATCCACGCCCCGCCCGCGTCTTCGCGCATTGGAGTCCATCTCTGCCATTGCCGACACCTCAGATTGCCCACCGAACACATTTCCCAAGTTCCACGGCCTACGCGCGTCGAAGACCCAGATCTCGACACCGCCCATATCTTCGACTTCCTCGTCTGGGTTGTTCAATGCGAGGATTTCTTGTAGATCCACGAGCCCGCCTACCCCAAGACATACGACAACACCTCCGCTGCCGCCGTTGGTGGTCTGCATAGGCTGGACCATTTCCTGTCCGGCGCGCGCCAGATCGCCATAGCCGGCCACTGGTTGGATCTTATGGGGAATATAGTCGCGTTTTAACAATGCGGTAAGGATCCGGCACGCGCATAACGCGTCTGGCTCAAGGGCGACAAGTATAAGGACCGGTGGGGAGAGTGGGTGGTGAGATCGAAGGAGCTGGAGGTATAGGTGCGAGATGAGCTGGCGCGGGAGATACATGGCCAGCTAAGGAGGAGGATGTGAGACTGCTAGCATGAAGAAAGAGTCAAACAGCAAGCGAATCCCGAGTCACAAGCCCAGTAGAAAAGCAAGGTGGTGTTCTCCGTATGTCAGGAAAGCGCGGGTCCGAATCACGACGCGTCGAGAACACGTGCCCTACGGCGGACTGGAAGTGCCACTTGCCATTCCGCCCGTTGCTTCGACAATTAATGGCTCCCCCTGCGTGGTGCTTCTACTGACTTGATCTCCATTGCATTCTTGTCCAAAGTCCGTTTGCTTTGATGGAATTGTTGGCCATGAATAATGCATCTTAGAGACATGGCTTCCACGCTTTCTCTTTCGAGACTTCCGCTCATTGGTCTCCCGCTGGTTGCCGCTGGTTGTCGGTTTAGTGCATAGTCCATTTTGTCTACTGCAGGCGACTGCAGGGGATGATGCATTGAATGTCGGGAACTATATCCGCCTTGCAATAGGAATGTTGCACCCCTAACAGTAGCTTCATTTGGACGATGAACACATGTATTTATGTGGGATGATCGGATATAAGATCCATGCATTGTGATACCATGCAAATAAATTCAGATTAATAGACGGGTTACCTAGGTATACCATGACACCTTTGTTTATACATCCTAAATATTATATCTATTCCCACAGCCTCACTCCCTAACCTGGTCCCAAAGCTTGTCAATTTTTGAGACAACCTCGACCGGCAAAGGTCCCTTTGATATGCTTTCGATATTCTGGGGAAGCTGCGCAACTCTACTAGCGCCCAGGATCACACCGTCACCCTCATTTAAAAGAGAATGGTAGAAAAGCCATCTGAAACAAGCCTCAGCGCTGCTGATTTGAAGCGGCTCAATGGTATTTAGTAGCTCTTTGATCGCTGCATGCATCTCGGGCTTTCCATACAGGCTATTGACCGCGGCTGACACAGGGTTGTCTGCTGAGAATCGAGTGCCCTCAGTTTCCCCTTGGGTTGCTCGCCCAGTTAGAAACCCCGCTGCCAAAGGACTAGGTAATTTTTTAGAGACTAGGAGTGACAGTGATAGTGTGTTTCAGGGCGAACTATACCTGTAGGCATTAAAGATAATACCATGCTTTCTGAGCAAGGGGAAAAGATCCTCTTCTGGCTCACGACTGACTAGGTTGTATCTACCCTGGTAGACACTGGGCTTGAGGTAGCCTTCTTCTTCACAAACCGCAAGGTAGGAAGTGAGTTCCTCAGTCGTGAAGTTTGATATACCGAACTTAAAAAAATATATATATATAAGCAATCTTTAAACTTTTCTAAAGCAATGTGCTTGGTTAGTAGCTTACCTTGTTGAAACGACCCGCTTGATACTGCTTGTGAATTTCTGCCGCTTGTTCCGCTACTGGAGTCTGAGGATCAGAGCGATGGAAGTATAGAATATTGACCTTGTCGACATTCAGTCTCTTAAAACTTTCATCCAGTGACTTTGCAATTGCAGGGCCAGTCAGAGATCCAAATCCAGTGGCTGCTGCCTCGTTCGTGATATTGATCTTAGTGTCGATGATGAAGCCTTGGTCCGCTGCCCGCACTTGGCCCAGAAGTGTCTCCGACCCCCCGGGGTTGCCTGGAGAATAGCGAGCTGCGCTGTCAATACGGGTGATGCCAAGTGCCTTAAGTTGATCGAGAAGCTCTTGAACCTGCTCAGGGGCACAAAAGTTCTTCCCTATCAACGGACTGCCTAGAGAGCCGCTACCAAAAATGATGTTCGGTGTAGACATGATATTATCCAGGTGTCGTAGCGCTCTAGATATTGGTTCTACTAACCTCCTTTTGTATTTCGAGAAGGTCCGGTCCTGGAGGGGTCTTACGAAGCCTGAAAGATAAACAGGGTGTGGTTGGATGGAGCGGAAGGCGCGGACTTCCGCATCCGTGTCTGGCTGGGGGCTGAAAGGTTGGAAATACTAAACTCAATCCCTCAAGTTAAGACCTACACTTTGGTCTCTATGGTTCCAATTCCCACGTAGCAACAAAAATTAGAGCGGACACGGGATTGAATTAATCAGTCAGGAAAGCTGCTTAGCAATGATGCACAATAAAATACCCTGGGATTGCTAATATTACAAATAAGCGGAATTCCGATGCTCTTGGCTTTGAACGGATACTAGATAGACTAGGGCCATGGCGCTAATTTATTGATTATTATTTAGAGTTGAGGTCCGTCCTAGACAGACGACAGGGTTTCCAGCGTAGAAGATGGAGTATTTCTATTGTGGCCAACCGTGACAAGGCGGAAAATCAAAAAGTAAAATAGAGTGGAATTAAGCAGCTCTCACCGCCCGTCACTGTTGACTGAGGCACCTCAAAGAACTACAGAAATACGTTAGTCCGGCGTACCAGTGCACTGGACTAACTCCTAGATACTAGCAGCTAGACAGATAGACTATCAATCAAGACTATCACTATCTGTTTCGATGGTATAGGGGGTTCTGGCCGGGCAAAATTCTTTGGGCGTATAACAGGCTCTCAGCTAAAGAACCTGAGTACCTCACGTGAAGGTGACAGCTTTGAAGTGTGGAGCACAGATATGTTGCTAGAAAAAAATGATCTTTGGTTTGCGCATGAAATACCTAGGTATGGGAAGTGACTTTCGTTGGGGCAGGCATTGTGTGAGATTGCATGCAATTCAATGTGCTATTCCCCACACCATCGGTTCCAAACCAAACGCCCGGCGTGTTGAGGAATTGTACCACGCGGAATTGGTTGATTGCCAAGTATATATTGATTGTACCGGATTTCTATGTGAGCATAAATGATGGTTTCAGAATTCTGCAGCAGAGGTAATTGAAATGATTTAAAAGTAGTCAGCATGGATAAATTCTACTTCATACGACCCAGCGCTTGAAAGCTTGGAAGAAAAAGAAGGACCCAGAATTTCTGATATGGATAGCCCCAAGAATGAACTAGAAACCGCTGCTATAGATAAGTTCAATATTTGTGTCCAAGGATGGTGCTGAGTTGCCAGCTCCACCTGGATACTCGAGAAAAAGCCGAGATCTAAATCGGTTCCGCTGTGAACTGAACGTGTATGGCAGTCTCCGTGATCTCTGCATGTGCGATCGAGGTTTTGTTCCCGTTTTTTACAGCCATGTTGACGAGTCGATCTATATAAAACAGATCTATAACATATTTGCCTGGTGTACGGCAGGAAATGATCTGATAGCAGCTCCACCAACGTAGATATATGTCCAATCATACCCAACCGCAGTCGATGCTAAGTCGGACCGGCACCATCCGTGGATGAAGCCCCACCGGGCCCGCTATCGGTTTCTTATACTTCTGTAGTTTACCCTATTCCAAGGTTCTATGCGATCTCGGGACTTCAGAGCACTGCTGGCGCAACAGAATGAGCGATTCTGCTCTTATAAATAGTCATGGCACTTGCCATATATCCCGCCGCTTCAATTTTGGGATCCTTATTGAATATTTTACTAGAGGTTGCTGTCAGCTACAATATGAGCTATGTCGGAAATACAAAGTCGAATTATCAGAGCTTGAGCACCGTCTCAACACTCCAGTTTCGTTTAGGAGAGCCAAGGAAAATCTATCTATTGAATTTGATACCGACATAGAAAACTAACCAGCTGACATATCGCCGCTCCTCCTGCGTGTCGAGACTCATTCAACACAACATGTCGAGATCGTCGGACAAATCAATTCTCCACAGGACATGGATAAAACACCTCGGCCTTCATTTGGCACTGGTAAGCCATGTTCACCACCGGAAGATGGATGCAAATAATGGTGCGTTTGTCCCAGAATGGCGTCTACGCCTGTCATTATCGGTGGTGTCTTCTTTACCATAGCGCTATTCTGGTTCGCTTGGACGGAATTCACGCCGAGTATTCCATAGATTGTGCCCGCACTGAGCGGCATCTTTACAGGCTTCGGCATGATGGTCATATCTATTCAACTTCTGAATTACCTCGTCGACACATACTTGATATTGTAAGTTCGAAACGTGGTCTCTTTTACTGATATTTCGACAATTGGCCATTCTGCAGTTGCTAATCACTTTGGTATAGTACGGCATCCGCAATCGCTTCGAGCACATTTTGTCGGCCTCTGATGGCTGCCAGCTTTCCCCTTTTTTTTCACGCCAGATTTATGAGAATATGGGCGTTCAGTGGGCTGGAACATTGATCGGATGTGCTGCTGCTGCTATATTGCCCATTCCCGTGATTTTTCTGATCTATGGTAAGAAATTAAGAATGAAGAGCACGTTTGCGCCCGTGAGTTAAAGCAACAGGAGGCGAATACTAGCAATCTGGGTTATCTTAGAAACGAGAGCCTTATGCTCATCATAGAAGGCAAAAGAGTAAGGAAGAGGTTGAGGACTGGTCAATGATAGAGAATAGAAAATATTCATACTTCAACGCCACGCGCCAGTTTCATGCTATGTACTGTATAATAATTTCTCAAGATAATTAAATATGCCGAGGCCAACTCAAGCCTTCAACGCGCGACCTAGATACGAGCCAGCGACCCAGACCGCAGTACATAATCCAATGACAGATATCCCGGCGAGACGCTTGCCCCAGCTCCCTTCATCCGCCATTCGAGTTGGTCCAACGGTCTTCCGCCGGGAAAGGTGTACAGAGGAATGCTGATCATTGTTGGCTTGAGAAGAGTTCAGGATGGCAGAGTACTCGACGTCTCGCTTCTGCCATTTCTCCACCAGACGGGCGATCTCAGCGAGATCTTCTTTGAGGGAACCCGGTTCAGTCGCATTCGCGTTCTCCACTTCGACATTTTGGACATTGCCGAAGAAATCAACCACTGTTCGGAGGCGACCTTCTTGTTCTCCGCCGGGGAATAGATCCCACCGTACACCAGGTTGCGAGTGGATCTTGGACTCATCGTAGGAATCAAATAAATCACCCAAATTTAGCTTGGATGTCGCACTTGTGACCTGGGTTTCCAGGAACTCTAGGACATAGTATGTCCAGCGATCTATAACGGCAACTCCGACATCGTTATCGGCGTGGTGAGAATAAGACGACTGGTCGAGTTCGCTGGATCCCGTCGCAACAATGTTCGGCGAGTAGAAGTGTGTGTACATAGTGTTCGCCTGGCATGTATCTATCATGAACAACAATTCATGGTAGCGTTTCTTCTCCCACATTTGTCCGAACGCATCGGCCAGATCCCAAGCCCCGATCTCCTCTGCGTCTTGGAACTTCAGAAATTGATCGCCGCCGTGCCCAGTCATATACACAAGAACGTTGCTACCGGCATCGGACCCCAGACGCTTGCTTCGGGGCACATCATCGTCCAGCCGGTCGGTGAGAAGCCTGATAAAATTCTCGACAGTCACCTCGTAGCCCCTGTAATCCACCTCGATATTGTCACCATACAGGTCCACTGCGCGGTCCGCGTTACTGTACACAGTTCCGGGGAAGGCGTTGCGAGGGTTGCAGGCCATGTCATCGGGGAGCATCAGGATGATTTGGGAGTCGGGGATTCCTAGTCGCTTCACGGTTCGATATAGGGATAGGACATTGGCGAGGTGGCGATAGTTGAACCAGAAACAAGAACTGCCCAGTTGGAGGTGTGTTCAGCAGCGACCATACTGGCAAGCAGCAGGAGCCATAATGCTTGCAGGAAGCGAAGGAATACCGCCATGGTAGGAAGGAGGTGATCTCGAAGAGGGTTAAGGATATGAATTGGGTCGATTTATTCTGTGGTCCAGTCGAGCGCTTTCACAGCAGCGCAGACCTAATCAATAGAGCCTTGTTGAAGCGAGTCGCCGGGGCCTAGAAGGTCGCCATTGCCCGTGGTCTGCGAAGCCGGGTTAATGGATGTGGATGGGCGCGATGTTGCGCTTGCGGGCGATTACAAACCCCTGGGGCATGTTTCCGCCTTAAAAAGCGGGTGTACAATCCAGCAAGCACGCATAGTTGGAACCTGAAGCTGCCGGTTCAATTGATCCTTAAGAAGCAGCTGGGATGTTTAGGAGTACATGTATCATCCCAAGTCTCAAAATAACCACCATTGCATGCTATCGATACTTTTTCTTGGGTATGAACCAGTATGACGTCGGCGCAAATAGGGCCAGCAGAACATACACCGCCTGTATCGGAATCGGCATAATCATCAGGCGGATCAGATCATGGATGGGTTTCCACAAAACTTTTCCATTTGGCAACATCTGGTCTCCTCGCCTTTTTGAAATTGGTCCCGAGCTCTAGATCTTCAGTATGGGAGGAAAGAAAGCAGCTGGAGAGAACTCCAAAAAGGCCGCGGGAAATGCTCGTGTAAGTTTCGGCGCAAACCCCGCCCCCGCTATACTCCCATACAATGATTCTAACCTTCAAAAGAAAGCCGATGCGGCTGCATCAAAAAAGGCCGCTGAGAATGCGAAGCTAGCCGCCCAAGAAGATAAAGAGTGGTCGAAGGGATCTAAGACCAATGCCAAGAAGTATGATAAAGCTAGTAGTATGCATGAGACGAGAATGCTAACATGTCGCCTTTGCTTATAGGGAAGATGCTGAGGCGAAGAAAGCCGAGGCCGCTCGCAAAAAGGCCGAACGCGATGCCCAGCTCGCCGAAGAAGAAGCTGCCCAACCATCCAAGGCTAAGGGCGCCGGGGCTAAGACCGCACAGAAGAAGACTCGGGGCTTGGATCTTTCCCAACTGGATGACACTCCCTCCTCTAAGAAGGGAGCTTCTCTGAATGCCACGGGTATTGACAATGCACTTGACGCCCTTTCTTTAACGTCCAAGGATACCTCGAAGGTCGAAAAACACCCCGAGCGACGTTTCAAGGCTGCGTATGCTGCATTCGAAGCCCGCCGCTTGCCGGAGATCGAAGAAGAGAACCCTGGTCTTCGCCGACAACAGCGTATTGATCTGTGTCGAAAGGAATTTGACAAGAGCGAGGAGAATCCTTTCAACCAGGTGCATGTTGCAGTGAACGCCAGCAAGGAGGAGATTGCGCAGGTCAGAGATCAGGAACGCAATAAGACCGAGGCCAGACTTGGAAGATAAAGAATATCGTCCAGATTCAATTTGTTTCTCCTCAGCTATTTTTTCTGCCAAGGCCGGCAAGTTGAAGGTATATGCAACAAAAGCTATTTTGGTTCCATGTCTACCCAGGACTTTACTTTTCTCGACTGTGGAGAATTCCGGAAAGATAAAGAAGAGACCGATCTCAAAGTATGCATTGACTATATTTCGTCCTACTTAGCCACTTTGTTTAGAATGAGTGGGGAATTAAACAAAAACCCCAACTCATCCGTGCCGCGGAATTTCAGATCCTGTTAACAACAAAGCATGACCAAAGAATGACACCCCTATAACCTTAACAAAACATGTAGCTCGTTGACCAAGTCTATGGTAACATTCAGAATCTTCCAATATAACAGTACGTCAACTACCCCTGTACTGAAAATGTGATCACGTGCAGAGACATTAGACAAAAGTTGAGTACAAGAATTATGGTAGATCTCGACTGTGTACTGATCAAGATTATTCTCAAACATCCTGAGAACTCAATGCCTGGGTTCTAGTCGTACTGTTAGGGTCCAGGTATGGCTGCTCGCCAATACCGACCGCGCGGTGGCCGAAACGTTCTCCGAGGCCTTCGTAGTCAAAGGTGGCTGTGTGGAAAGCGCAGCGATTGTCCCAAATGGCTATAATCCGCAGTTAGAACGAAGGTTTCTTTGAAACCAATAGGATGCTCACTCACCGATATCGTGCTCATTTCTCCACTTGAACCGGACGGTGAGATCGTGGTTTTCTAGGATTGAGTTATAGAGCTTCTTTAATAGCTCATCTGATTCGTCTCGGTGGAGTTCGTTGATGTACTTGGGAAACGGTCCAAGAGCCATGATGCTCTTCCATCCAGTGACAGGGTTTGTCCGTACAATAGGATGGACTGCGCTCAAGTCCTTGCCAACATTGAGGGGACTACCTCGAGGCTCTTCGTATATGAAAACTTTCTCGGGGTCAGCTTTGGCGGCATCGATAAAGCCAGACCCAACATAAGTCGCGGTGAGGCCATCCAAGAACTTCTGGTACGGCTTTGAAAATCGATCATAAAGCTCATAGCCCGATGCCCATAATGTGTCACCCCCCGTGCTGGGCAGTTGAGTTAAGCGGAGGGAGGTATAGTCAGCAGGTGCTGGCTCGAATTGAATATCAGAGTGCCACTGCGCAGAATCATATCGGCGTTTATTTGGCTGATTCTCGTGGCGGAACATCTTCTTGCGCGCTAGTGAGCTGATCGTGCTAACTTCAGCATCGGATACACCAAATTCATTGGTGTTGTTTAGAACTGGGTGGATATGTAAAGTGGAGTCGGCTGGTTTGCCCGCCAGCTGTCCTAGTCGATGGACGAGCTCTTTTTGAAGATCGTCCGTCAGGTTTGTCTGTGCACGGAAGAAGACTACATTTCTTTGAGAGACTAGATTTTCTCTGTCAGTCTATGCACTGGCGAAAAGGGTGAACAGGGACACCAGCTCGCGGACTTACTGGTAAGAGCAAGGTCTCGCAAACGCTCTTCTGAGTTGGGGGCTTTCAAAATATCGTCCACGAGATTGACAGATGGGTATTCCCGACCGATGATTGGTGTTGTCTCTTCATACTTGAAACTATCCAACGAACCACTGTATCTCTGTGGCGCAGGGAATTTCTTTGCTTCTACGCTTGATGCGCTTGTCTCAGCCGGACGTACTGGAAGCGCAGAGGGAGCCATGATAGAATTTGTAGAGGTGGAGGTTGACGGGACCAGCGGTCTCAATATATATGCAAGAGCATCCAGTGTTCCAGTGTTCCAGTGTTAGGCTGTGAAGCACGTAATTAGATGTGGGACTGGCGTGTTCCTATGCGGGGTTGGCGTAACATGACATTCAATTGGTGGACATGCGCGTACGCTAGTACATCCATAGATCAAATTAAGTACTATCGGTTTAAATCCAGAGTATGAAACTTGGAGAATCATTGAATACGAACCAAAAAGACACAATAGAAACGTCTCCATGGGAAGCAGTGTGCCAAAAGAAGAAATGGATTGCAGATGCGGACTACGAATCATATCATGCTCCTGACGTGGAACTCTTGTACAGCCGATGTTTCGGCTAGGCATGCCGAAATATCGGCTAGCAGATTTCCCAGCTTGAAGATTATTTGCATTATGTACTGGCTTGGCATCTATTGACCATAACGCGGTTATATAACAAGTTCCTCAAAAATCGCCTCTTTATCCGGTGGTTTCACGTTGAATTGTCTACGCACGGATAATAGATTTAAAAAGTGAACGGCATTGAAAACACATAGTATTTCAAGGAGCGTGAATTCGGACACCAGAAGAATTTCAAGCCCATTCTTCTTGTTCTTGTTATTGTAGATTTCTTCATCTTTCTTGTTATTCAGCTTAAGAACACCAGCATTAACTGACATTTTGTTGAATTCGGAGCAACATTCTTGATATAACCTCAGTGCCTGTGTAAAGGAGACAGGGTCTCTCCTCGAGGCTTTTAGGTAGGATTCTTGTATCTCAACAAGGGCATCCATCATATTTAGAATATTTCCAAAATCACCATTGTGTCATCAGTACACGTCCCATCATTCAACCTTGGAATGTATCCGAACAATACTTTGAAAGATTCCAAGGTTGGTTGCCTACTTTAGGATATAGTAGGTACTGATCTTATACTCAGAAACAATGAAGACGAATATACTAGGTATCTTTAGCTCGAGTGCTTGTGTATCTTTCCAGGGTTAACTATTAAAGAAATTGAGAGTACACATGGGCATTAGCAGAGCCTTGATAATCAAGCCAGTCTTTTGATGAAATACTAGGTCTATATTAACAAATTGTTCATGATCACGCCGAGTCACCGATCTAAAGAAAGGACATGAGGGTTACTAAATCAATTGGTAGTATACGGAAGTATTTGCCACGCAAGAAATAAAACAATCGACGCGAGGAAAGACACGCCTTCAAAGGAGTATTTCGTTGATCCGAGGTGGAGATATCACGCCGTTGGGCCCCCAGGCCCATCTAGAGAAACTTGAATATCAAGGTGCCTTTCACCTGGAAATTTATTTGAGAGCATAGTAAACATTGACACTCACTAAATCAGCTGTCTAGTGAGTCGAAAGCTGCATAACAAGCCTGTAACATGTTGACGGTGGTATCATGATCATTCATTAGTTAATTCATCGCTCCCCGCACATCCCATACATACAGGCTTTCATCCCAGCCAACACTTGCACACCATCCCTCGTTTCCAAACAAGCACCAATCGACACCAGTCACAAACTCCGTATGTCTGCCCATGCGGCCAAGCTCCATTCCCACAACTGGGCCCGCTGGCCCAGAACGCATAAGGTCCGTATCTCCAACCACACTTGCATCTGACCGGTCACTCCACACACGGCATGTCATATCATAACTCGCGCTTAGCAATACATTCGACAAGTGTGGCGACCAGGCCAGTTTTCGAACTGCATAGTTGTGACCCAGCATTGTTGCCTGTGGTCCTTGTTGTGGGGCGCGAATATCGAAGGTTCGAATTGCACGGTCAACACCGGCAGTGGCGAGAACACTAGGCCGGTACTTGTTCCAGTCATGAGTGAGCGCTTCGGCGGGAGGAGTTGCGGCTGGGGGGATACCGGGCTGGCCCGGGATAGCGGGAGCAGCCGGGGCTGAGTGGATGGGGATTTGAATGACAAGGTGATTTGAGGCAGAGGCGGGGGTACGTAGGTCATAAATGCGCACGTAGGAGTCGGATGTGACGCAGGAGATGAGGTCGGGGTTATGCGGGCAGAATGCGGCCGAGTATGTGCAGCTGTGCGTGGGGAGGGTGAGGAAAGACTGGGCACGATGCGGTGACCAGATGCGCACTGTTCCATCCCAGCTGCTAGAGCAGAAGCGGTCTTTTTGCACCAGGTTCCAATTGACGCTGAATACCTCGCGCGCGTGTTCCTTCCATGCTTGGACTGGGTAGTCCGGGACTGTGCAATCGAACAGCTTGATGCTACCGTCGCCGGAAGCTGTGAGAACTTGGTTTTCGTGAATTTCGGACCATGCTAGATCGTAAAGGGAGTCTTGTGTCGTGTACCTATATGTGAAGTTTGTATCAGTGAGAAGCTCGTAGTCGGAAAAGCGTGGATTTCCGCGGGGCACTCGGGCATTCCAACTCACCATTTCACAGGCGCAATTCCATTGGGCGTGAGTTCGAGGATATACAATCTGCCGTTACCGACCAGGCCAAAATTGGCCGCGCTCGCAACCGCGAGCCGATTATCAAAGAAAGGTGAGTACTTGACGGCGGACCCGTTAAACCCCTCGGTGCGATAGTGCAGCATTGTGGGCTACCGATCGGGCGATGCCGACGAGCAAAGGAAGCGTAGGGGGCGGATAGGAGGGACGAGAAGCGAGCAAGACTAAACGAATGTTTCAGGACATCAAGACACGAGTACGTGGGCGTTGCGCACGTTTCACGAGATAGAGATGAAATTGCGGGGGAAGAAATGGAGGAAGATTGGACCGAGGTCGGTTCCGGGAGGCGTGTGCTTATCGCAATCACTCCTTCTGCTTCTTCCACAACACGACACACCCCGAGGTTCAGTCGAGAAGATATTCACGAATGCAGTCTTCCCTGCAGGAGCTACTGCCCCGGCCATCGCAGACCCAACTAATCCAAACTTCTCGGCTGACTTTGCGCCCATTCAAACAAGATGACCTGCAGGCCCTGTCAAGACTACGTGCTACCCCGGAGGTGATGAAATGGACAAGCCAGGGTCGCATAGATCAGGGAGACGAGACAAAGATTTGGATGGACAAATTCATTTACCCAGACGATCAGACTCCGCGACAGAACTTCAATTTTGTGGTCATTCTGCGGGAATGTCTTACTACTGACGATGTTTTTCAGTCAGCCGGGGGCCGCATAATCGGTGTTTGCGGGCTAACAGCCCTGGATAGCCTACCGAAGTCAATGCTCCCAAATTTCGGGTATATGTTCTTTCCAGATACTTGGGGAAAGGGCTATGCCACAGAAGCTGTCATCGCATTCCGGACGGCTTGGCAGAATATCATCAGGTCTTATAAGGAATCTCCGGCCTATTCATTGCATGTCGGTCCTGATGTTGGCGCCATAAGGGCTGTCACTATCGAGAAAAATATAGGGAGCTCAAAGGTCTTGGAGAAATGTGGCTGGAGAGTCTACGAAATCGCTGATCCTGAACATAACGAGTCGCGAATTTTGAGATGGGTTCTCGACTGAGATTCGAGTATGCGCGGTTGTTGCTGGACTTCCAACTAATGCTTTGTTAGATACTAATAGAAATGAGGGAAATGCTTCCGAGAATTAACAAAAAAAAGCCTGATAACTTTTAGTAGTAATTTGACCATCACAATACCTAATGTACCGTAGAGTCTTCTGCGACCAGTATCAGATTATAAGACTTTGTTTGGACCGTAGGCTATTCAGCGTCTTTACGAGTGATTAAATCATATTATGTCACAAGTTGACTGGCTATAATGGATGTTACTGAAAAGAAGCACAGATGATCCAGGATCATATTCCCACCTAGCAATGATGTATGGGACCATGTCACGAACCGGGCACACAACCCTCCAATCTCCGCGCACGATTTCCTCTAGTCCCACCCTTGACATCATTGCTACGGAGTACCTAGGACGAAAATCACGAAGGAAAGCAATCCACCACGTTGGCCATATTATTAATATTCCACAATTTTGTTGCAAAGTGCAGCGATGTTTTGGGTTATAGAGTTGCGGGCCGGAAGGTCTGGGGTTGTGCTGATGTGGCTCAAAGGACAACGGTTCCTTGGAAACAGACTCATGACAGTCGAGCAGCACACGATGTTGCGCTTGATCTGTGAGGATTGACAGACGATCCGTTCGCTTTCGGCAATACTCCTCGGTGCAATAATATTGGGCCGTCTGCGGGGACCCATGTGTAGGAGGTTCTTCAACCTCATATTTAAGCTCATGTGACGACACTATTGGGTTGTGGTTTAGCTTCCGCATGCCCAGTAAGTTTTATTTGATTTATCTCATATCATCTACTCACCTACTATCGAGATGTCTGCTCCCGGTTTTTACACGTCGCCCGCGAACTCGTTCCTGCAAGAAGAAGTACACAAACTCGGCTCGTCTCCAGGGATTCGTTCATTGCCCCCCGGCCCACCACGGGACTTCCTAGTCTTGAGTAAGTACCTTTGCTTTTGTAAACTTATTTGATTGCTGTAAAAACTGACAGAGGAATGTTCTGTATTACTAGCCTGGGGGCCTGTTATTTACCTTACATCATATAATGCCGAATCGAAACGCCTCCTACCCTCTCTTCTTCGATGTTTGAATGACGCCGTGCGAACATCCATACATCGAAATTTAACTGGCTCGGACGAACTACTAGAGCGCTTAGAGGCAGCTTATGAGTCAAAATTGTTCAAGTCAAGAGATCTATATGATGGTATCGATGTGAATAGCGTCCGAGAGGAATTCCGGGCTTTCAAATTGTCGCTTGCCCTCCCGACAACTGGGCTACCAGGTAGAATGCGCATGTGTTTGATGGCCGATGAAGAAGTATTTTCCAGGTCAGCTAGTACACTTGAAAAACACAAACGTGACGGCGAAACGCCCGATCCGGCCAAAGTGTGGGTGAAAATAGTGGAAGAGAACTTTCCAGATGAGCGATTTGAGCAACAATACTACGTTGCAAACCCTAATGATGATGGCAAAGGCCAGAATGAGGGATATGAAGGTGTGACAATGATATCACTTTCGTCATTAGTGGAAGTATTCGATGGCCTTCGCCAGCAAAAATACCTTGCTGAATACCATCGCAAAGGAAAGGCGTATGCAGGGCAAGGGGAATGGCATGAATTATAACAGTCAACTCGCATTTATTTACCCCAGATTGTATTTGGAGTGTATCTCCAGGTATAATTGGATCATCGGTGCTCAAATGATCCTAATCCTTGAATATCCTGAACTTTGAGAAGGGGCTATTTAGTAGCGATTAGAAGATCCGAAAACATCCGTCATCCGCTCGATGGACTTTTGAGTATATCTCAACACCCTGCGTTGAGAAAACAGCCAATTCAAGGATGCCAGACTTTTCGGCAATGAATCGAGTGTAATCGTCTCTCACAGTCCGATTGAGATTTATCTTGCGCACACCCAAAGGAATCGTTTTCTTGAAAGGTTCATCAGAGACAAGATGGGTCTCATGAAGAGCAAGAGGTGTTGATTTTGCGACTAAGTTGCCAATCGCTTCGAGGCTGACAATGAGCAGTCAGCATTCGGGCTTTACGCATAATTGGGGAATGCCAATATCTCCGCAGTGCGGCAAGGGAACATACCGGGGAAGGTCCCACGCTTGATCAGCACCGCCTGCAGGATACCCACCATGAATATTGCCAAACAATGGAGCCAGAAAGTGGACTCCAGTCTCTGAAACAAAAGCCTCGGCGTCTTCAGGCTTGGTCATGATTGTGTCCATGTTCCATGTCCATTGTTGGTAGACCGTCCTCCCCACCCTCAATTCGACCTAGCTCGACCTCTAAAATGATGTTGAAAAGACCTGGCTCTTTGTACTATGGATCTCGCCTGGCTCGTATTGTCATCTTCGTCAAGGGTGGAGGAATCTACCATTATGAAGTCGAAAGGGAGTGTTAGAGGCATCTCCACATCCTCTGACTTAATACAATGATCCAGATGTACTGCCAAGGGGACTTTTGCCGAGTGAGTCTCTCTGACCACATATCTTATGAATTAACTTTCTTGAAAATGCATTGTCCATATAAGCCGAACTGTTAGTTTCAACAGCACGAATAACCGCCATGACACGGTCGGTATTGTAACTAGATGCTTCAGTTACTTACAATTAAACCGGATCATGTGAATGATCCTCTAAACGTACCAGTCGTAGGCCCCGACTGCGTAGTTGTGTAGTATATTTGCATGATCAAGTACCTTCCACGTCATATTAGTGGATACTCTTCCAGATGGATTGATAGCCACGATGATTGGCTGTTCGCATATACGAGATATGATGAGCAATCAAGGCTGGAAAGCACTATTGTCTATGTCAAGGCTCAGAACGGAGTACATAGATAACGTATACTCTCCTGCTCGGCTCTCTCCGTTGGGGCTAACGGCGAGGCCCCGAGAGGTCGAGGCCCAAAGCCGTTCCCGCTACAGAGTAGCGGGATCGTGATTGGCAATCATATCTCATCACTGCGGCTAACCCGAGGACTTTGTCCAGCACCACATTCTATGTCATTTCTAGATCCACTGCCGAAAGACCCCGAACTATAACACAACAGAGTTCATTGACCTATTCTGTCACAAGCTCTGGGCTTTGCTGACGGGAGATTTGTGGCTTGCCGGTTTTCCCCGTGGCCAAAGGTGCGGGTTTCGCATATGACAAGATCGCCCAACGCAAGAGACTACGGAGGAATACGGAGTGATGGCATCATAGCAGTAACAATAGCACACAGTGGCACAGGGGACAACGGATGAACCGAGGCGCCATTCTGCGAGCTACGGTTATTATAACGGGTCTTGGGGGGTGTTTCGAGAATAAGCCCCTGATCATCCAGATTTATCTGATGCGGGCCCAGCTGGAGCGTGTCAGCTGAGCGATCTTTGCAGGGTCACCTGGACTTTAGGCTTTTTTTGCCGATCCCCCCACAGGGGCTATAGCAGCTAGTTGGCTAGAAGCGAATTCCAACCTCAGTTGCTTATTTAGAACCACTTTTTTTGTGCTGCGTGCTTGTGATCCAGGCAGGTTGGCCGAGGAGAGGGGCCAATTCCGGTAGGCTTAGCCACGTCAATTACGGCAAGGGGAACCGCTTGGCGCTGCGGAGTATGTGGTGGACTTGTTGGGGCAGAGAAACACGCGGCTTTCACATAAATTGGTCTGTCTCTCTTCAATTGAGGGGGTCGCCTTAGTCGAGTAGCTTTTAAATTCGAGATCCAATCCGCTCTGGACTGGCCATTCCTTTGTCAACTTAGCTTTACCTCCCTACAAAACTAATATCTAATTCATATAACACATCGACAAAATGACTGTTGGTTAGTACTAGGGACTCACTTCTGCTCTTGCCGCTATACAATGGCATCGTCATTTATTCTAACACTGTCTTTTTATTCCAGAACGACGATTTATCCAAGACCCAACTCAACTCGTCACAGAATGGAACAAGGCACAAATATACTTGCAGCCCGGCCTAGCACTGGATGAGAAGTATTCAGTCGTATACAAGAAGAATCTCGCCAGCTCAAACCGAGTCACAGTCATCAGCGGAGGTGGAAGTGGCCATGAGCCTGCCCACTCTGGTTATGTCGGTGATGGTATGCTCGATGCTGCAGTCGGCGGAGCTATTTTCGCATCTCCCAACACCCACCAGATCTACCGCGCCCTCGAGCTCGCTGCTTCGCCAAAAGGAACTATCGCTGTCGTGAAAAATTATACTGGTGACAAGTTGAACTTCGCCCTAGCCGCAGAGCGCTTCAAGGCTACGACCGGAAATGACGTTCGAATGGTTCTTGTTGAGGACGATGTCTCCGTTGGACGTTCTCGTGGAAAGTTCGTTGGTCGTCGTGGATTGGCTGGAACCATCTTCATGCACAAGGTGATCGGAGCCGCGTCGAAGAAGGGTTATAGCATTGACCAAATTATGGATATCTGTGAGAAGATTGCGCAACATATGGGGACCATTGGTGTTTCTCTAGAGCCATGCTATGTGCCTGGCCAAGCACCTCATATCAAGAATGGACCGGCGAGAATTGAATTGGGAATGGGCATTCACAATGAGCCCGCAATTAACCATCTTCCAGAAGAGACACCAACTGAGGAGGTCATCAGCGTCATGCTAGACACTCTTCTTGATGCCCAGAAGGAGGAGCACGCTTTCCTTCCCGAAGTAGATGGCAGTCCTGGTAGCCGCGTGGCGCTGATGATCAATAGCTTGGGTGGGCTTTCAAGTGTTGAACTGGGTGCTTTGACTTCATTGGTCATCACACAATTGCAAAAGACATACCAAATCAAGCCTTGCAGAGTCTTTGCCGGAACTTACCTCTCGGCTCTTGATGGGCGAGGTTTCAGTATTACTCTTCTGGGTCTGAATGAAGCAGAACATGCTTCCAACGTCCTTGAGTTACTTGACGACCCTACCACTGCAATTGGATGGACAAACACTATTCCTAGTCAGCAATGGGGCACTTCTCTGGAGACGGATAGCTCCGCCGATAGAGTTGAAGTGCAGGGAACCATCACACCCCCTCGATCCGTCGAGATTCCTTGCAACGCGGAGTTATTCAAGAAAATTGTTCGTTCAATCTTTGACGAGGTCGAGGCTGAGGAACCTGCTATTACACGGTACGACATTGTGCTTGGTGACGGAGACTGTGGAACAACTCTCCTTGCTGGCGCCAAGGCACTTTTGGGGGCTGTAGAGGCTGGTACCTTGGAGACATCGAACCTGTCCCAGGGGACCATTGTTCTGGCAGATGTGGTGACTGAGGCTATGGGGGGTACTTCCGGTGCTATCTACGGCATTTTCCTATCCGCATTTGCCGCTTCCTTGAGCCGATCATACACAGCTCCCGATGGAATCACTGGTAAATACCTTGCTAATGCTGCCAGCGAAGCTTTGAAGGTGCTCGAAAAGTTCACTGGCGCTCGTGTTGGGGACAGGACTCTGATGGACGCGTTGATTCCATTCGTCAATGAGTTCCAAGTCTCCGCTGCAAGTGCCGATATCCTCGGTGCTCTGCAGAAAGCGACCGATTTTGCCATTGCTGGATCTGAGAAGACGCGGCACATGCAGTCCCGCTTCGGCCGATCAACATATGTTGATGAAAAGCAGGCGATGGAAGGAGTTGATGGTGCAACCACCCGCATTCCTGACCCTGGTGCTTGTGGTATTACCGCTATTCTCCGGGGTATCATCAAGGCCATTGAGTAATTGTCAAAATGTATTATCGGGATTTAAAAAAGCGTTTTTAATGAAATTTAATTATGACTAGAGCCATCATTTGGGCCTATTTCAAAAGATTAAATGTTCAATCTCACTTTTAGTTTAGCTGCCATGCTGAGAATAAATCGGTAAATTTGTACATACAACTTTTCAAGAAGCTAATGATAATGGTGACTTGGAGAGTGCAAGTTCAGAAACGCCATACTACTTTGCTGCATCAATGAACATCTGCTTCTCCGCATCTGCATACGGGATACCCTCGCGTCGACATTGTACCCCTAGAAGGATTCCACGAAGACCTTACAGACGAACTCATATTTGGGACTTCCAATATTGTGTATTATGCGAGTATCAAACATGTATCCCGCAGCACAGGCGGGGTTCTTTATCCAATACAGATGCTCCGCACTTCGGCCCGATCCCGTCGACAGCGTCATCAAACGGCGATTCCCCGTGGATGGATCGCGAGCAAATGCCTCGTCGCTGGGACAAACACTGTCATCTCGCATTACGAAATTGGAGATTCTCAATTTAGTCTGTGTCTAGTAATTGCTCCCAAATATGTTGATGCTTCGCCACCGCGCGCCACCATCGCGCGTGGCATTCCCACGTGTCGCGCGTCGCTCTTTTTCATCGCTGCAGCCTCACCCCAAAGTGGCTGTTTTGTTCCAAGAGATTGAGCCTCCAGTCATAGGAGGTGTTCGAAAGCCTCGTAAGCCGGGAGGTGCGTATAGCAGACAATTGACTCGTTGCAATGGCTGACTCCTGGGGTAGGTTACCAAGACTCGGGCGCAGATATTTTGTACACATTGAGGTCGAAGGGCATTGATATTGTCACGCCAGTGAGCTCACCCAAAGTTGCTGTCGATGAAGGGTGGTGCTTCCCAGACACAGAGGAAGGTATTCATTCTGCGGTGAGGAGCGGCGCGACTCATCTTTGGGCGAATACGATTCTATTTGATTCGCATCCACTCCAACAGTCGAAAAAATTGACGCAACACGCATCTGAAATTTTCATAATAGGACAGCCACCAAGCTTGGTTGAGAAATTTGACGACAAAGCATATATCAACGGGAAACTGGCTGAATTACCAGGATACACCCTTCCAAGATCTTGGCTGATCTCAGGGGAGAAGGATGTCGAGCAGCTTGTGGGATCAATTTATCGTTTCCCCGTGATAGCAAAACCTGTCAGAGGACGTGGAAGCCATGGCGTCAAGCTATGCCATGGCCCTGAACAATTCAAGCAGCATGCTCAAGTATTGCTGGTAGAGTCACCCCTCGTTATGGTGGAGGAGTACCTTGCGGGCGAAGAGGCGACTATCACTGTAATGCCCCCATCTCCTGATTATGCAAAACATTGGAGTATGCCTCCAGTCACTAGATTCAATCATTCCGATGGAATTGCACCATATAACGGTGTGGTGGCCGTGACAGCAAACTCTCGCGTGGTAACACCAACCAAGATGAAAGACCCGGCATACAAAAAGATCATGGACGAGTGCGTCAATGTCGCTGCTCTCATCGGCACAACTGCACCGATTCGTATTGATGCGAGAAGGTTCAAAGACGGTGCAGATTTCGCTCTATTTGATATCAACATGAAGCCAGTAAGCTTACAATGACAAGTTCTCCAGCGGCCATGATCGGCCAGCCCCGGTGCCCCTACAAAGCCCATGGGCAGGGCCTCATTAAAGACTTGAAGCTAATTATGTTATCCAGAATATGACTGGGCCTGGCCGGCCTGGGCGACAGAACCAGGCTAGCTTAACTGCTATGGCTGCAGGTGCTATAGGATGGAACTACGGCACTCTCCTACAAAAGATTCTTGGTGGTGCTCAAAGCCTTTCCTCTTTCCGAGTCTACAAAAGCCCATTTTAAATACGACTCTGGGGCTCTTGGATGGGGCGTTTTCAGCCTGCCCAGGTGTGATTTGAGAATACCATATATAAATAAACATACAGCCTTTCTATCCATACACGTGCTTGCTCGGGATCTTTAGTAATTTCAAAAACATGCATGTTCGGCGTTTGAAGACTTGAATTAGGCACAGAATCTGCAAAGCGAAACCCTGATATGTAAGCGATCTAGAATCATCGTCTGCGACACAAGAGTCATGAACAACGATACTTCCGTCTGATTGGCTGGTCGTGCATTTTGTGCCCGCGCTAATCTGCATCGGGGAAATTTCGTGACAAGATTGTCGCCTACTTCAGGCATCGTCTCGACTATTACCCCCAAAGCCCTCCTATTTAACTTCTCCGTGCTATTTCTCGGGGCTTCAGCTGGGGGTATATAATGGACGCTTTTATTTCTAGGAAGAGGCGCAGGCTGTCAGAGCCAGAGGCCCCTCATGATTTAGACATTGACGAGGAGTCAACAGACGTGAAACTTGCGATCTTGAGTTCGCTCCACCCAGAATGTTCACCAGACAATCTACTAGATGTGTTGGTCTCTTGCGATGGATCTGTCGAAAAGGCATCATCCCTGCTGCAATCTCGCCAAGATTCCGCGCCTCCCTTGACTCCTCGAAAACGGGCAGCGCCTGCCTCATTCCTAGGCGTCCAATCCTCGCTGTCAAGCCATGTCATGGCTAAATCCGAAGATGGGTCTTTCAAACCTTTGTCAGAGACGAATTCCAGAAAGGCACCGGGGACACAAAAAGGGAAAACGCTCGATTTGTTCGACCCGCTGGACATAGCACGCTACACACCTTGCACAATCATCCACAATTTTCTTCCGGCCACTGAGGCCAACTCGCTTCTATCGGAGCTACTAGAGGAGTCGGTGCATTTTTCTAGATACAAGTTTCAAATTTTCAATCAGACAGTCGTAAGTCCACACTCGGCATGCACGTATGTTTCAACGCCCGAGGAACAACGACAACAAGCCTCGGACTTCACCTACGGAGGAACCTACCGAGCACAGATCCGCCAGGCTACCCCAGAGTTGCGTTCCGTGTCGCGGAAAGTGCAGCGAGTAGTGAATGAGGAAATACAAAAGCGCATCCGTGAAGTTTACCCCGACGGAAAGAAACTCAAATATCAGTCCTCAAGGGAGTGGCGCCCCAATGCTGCCTTTGTGAACTGCTACGATGGCCCTACCGAGAGTGTGGGATACCACTCCGACGATCTGACCTACTTGGGGCCACACCCGATCATTGGAAGCTTAAGTCTGGGTGTGGAACGAGAATTCCGAATTCGCCGCGTTCTTCCCCGCGATGACGAGGATGGAGATGGCGGGGAGGCAACCGGGGAAGATCCAGGGTCCTCCTCATCCCTGAAATCCAACAGTGCCTTAAAACCATCGGATCATCGAGCAGACATCCAGGGACAGATCTCCATTCATCTTCCCCACAATTCGCTCTTGGTGATGCACGCGGAAATGCAGGAAGAATGGAAGCACTCAATCCCCCCCGCACGAAATATCTCCCCACACCCAATAGCAGGGAATAAACGTCTCAATATCACTTATCGATGGTATCGCGATAGCCTGCGGCCTCGGTTCACGCCGCAATGTCGCTGTGGGAAATCGGCCATATTGAGGTGTGCGAAAAACAAGCAAGAGAGTCGCGGCCGATACATGTGGATGTGCTACGCTGGATATGAGCCGGGAAAACAAGGCTGTTCGTTTTTCCAATGGGGCCAGTTTGACGACGAGGGCGATCCGGTGCGGAAGGGCGAACTAGATGCAGATCTAGCGCCTACGCTAGACAATTTCGCATCGCAAGAATAGACTTAACCTTTCAGAGGAGAAACAGTAAAATTCTGCTAGTGTGTCCAAGCCGCGTTCTATTTCGAATTCACGCCGTCAATTCCTGGGACTTTTGCGCTGCTGTACGTGTCACGCTAGGCCACACGCTCCACCTTCGAATACGATGAGCCGGTGGCCCACAAAGTCCATGCCTAGCCCGCCGGTGTTTCAAGTGACGAGCTGGCTTTACGAGCATCTGTACGTACAAAGTTCCACAAGGTTTTTTGAGAGGCAAATCAACTCTGCAAATTCGCTAGCGCTCGCATATAGAGTTGGGCGTTGTGGGGATGATTATGCGGGGAGGAGTCGAGGCGGTCTTGAGCCACAAGCGGGTGGATTCCGCTGTCCTCCACTACCATGGCTGTCTAGAGCCAATGGCAGCAAGCTCAAAACGTCGCCTAACATAGCTGGTCCTCCAAATCTCTAGTGCGGAATCCACTACCGCGCTTCCGGTTGCACAGTAGGAAGCTTCGTCTCGGGGCGGAGGGTCCGCTTGGGTGACAGCCTGAGCCTAGCTGGAGATAGCCGGTGGAAGGCTTTATAAGTTACCGTAGCTCCTCTCAGGGTTAGATGGTGGATGTTCGCTTTTCCTCGCCTTTTTCTAACTGCTGTACATAATGGCGTCTCTTAACGACACTTACGACTATATCATCTGCGGGTAAGCTCCACTTTTGACGTTTCCCAAAGACGAAGCAGTTGACCCTGAAATAGAGGTGGCACATCAGGATGTGTGGTTGCCGGCCGTTTAGCAGAGAACCCTGAAGTCAATATTCTTCTGCTTGAAGCTGGACAGCACAGCAAGGACATGGAAAATGTCCATATGACTGGTGGCTGGGCGAATAACTTCGATGCTGAGACGGACTGGAACTTTATCACCCCGCCTATGCAGGGAGTGGATAACCGCCAAGTGAAGCTGAGTCGCGGAAAATTTCTTGGTGGTTGCAGTGGATGCAATGGCACCCTGTGTCTCCGTGGCGCCAAGCAGGATTATGACGACTGGGGCCTCGATGGTTGGAGTGGCGAGGAGTTCTTCAAGTATATGAGAAAAGTAAAATTTCAACTTACGAACCTGCTGTGGATTTTTTGCTAACCAGCATTCTTCTCCAGGCCGAGACTTTCCACACAAAGCCCTGGTTTAATGTCGTCCCAGAAGCCCATGGCTATGATGGACCTCTCCACATTGAGCCGCACGATCTTGCCCCGATTGCCGACAAACTGCTCGACTCCTTTGAATCTCAGGGGCTTCCATTGAACCATGATATGTTTAGCACAGGTGATGTCCCTCACGGGTGCGGTCATGCTCCGCGTACAGTACACAAAGGGATTCGAACAACAGGCGCCGACTTCGTGAGCGCCAAGAACGAACGCAGAAACATCACAATTGTGACAAATGCCACAGTTGATAAGGTCGTTCTGACTAACAAGGGCAACCAAGTGCAGGCTACTGGCGTTGTTGCCAAGTCTGCCGATGGATCATCAAAGACTTTCTATGCCCGCAAGGAGATTGTGATTTCCGGCGGTGCTTACTGTAGTCCTGCGATCTTGCTACGGTCTGGTATTGGACCCAAAGAAGAATTGGCTAAGCACCAAATCCCAAGTCTAATCAACTTGCCTGGCGTCGGTAAAAATCTGATGGACCACTTGGTAAGTCGAATTCTAAACGGTATTTCAATAACCATCGTACTTATTCCAATCTTCAGATTGTTTTTATGTTCTACGAGACAGAGAAGGGTCTCACAACAGACCACCATGTCTACCATGACGATAACTTCGAAGCTACCTACACTATGTGGAAGGAAAAGAAGACCGGCTTCCTCTCCACATTCCCATTCGGCTCATTCGCCTTCGCTAGAATGGACGAGCGTCTGAAAGACGAGCCCCTATGGAAAAACGCTCCTCGTCTACCAGGCCGCGACCCCATGGGTCTTACCCCGAAGCAGCCGAACGTGGAATTCTTTTCCACAGAGTGCTACGGTGGGCCCAAGCAATACGACCAATTCCCTATTAACCACCAATACGCATTCTCCATGATTGCGGAGCTTTTTGCACCAAAGTCTCGGGGTTCTGTCACCTTGAACTCGGCGGACCCCCTCGAGAACCCCATCGTCGATTGCAACTATCTTGCCGATCCTATGGATATGCTTGTCCTCAGCGAGGCCTGCAGATTCGGTAACGAGATCGTCATGCAGGGTGCCGGAACCAAGGATATTGTCAAGGGTTCCTGGCCTCCTAACCTGACTCACCACAATTATAAGACCAGGGAAGAGTGGGTGCCGTATGTCAAGGAGCACGCTACCACGTGCTACCACGCTGCTGGTACATGTGCCATGGGCCGCAAGGATGATGTTAATGCCGTGCTGGATGAGAAGTTACAAGTTCGTGGTGTCACTGGTCTGCGTGTCGCTGATTGCAGTGTTATGCCTACCCTACATGGTGGACACACCCAGATGCCCGCGTATGGCATTGGCGAGAAGTGTGCGGACCTGATCAAGGAGACATGGAGACGTGCTGGAAACATCTACTCTCATCTTTAGTTTCTAGGGAAGATAATGCTCACTGTCCCGGGAAGTTGCCTATTTTTTTCATGAGATGTTGCTATTTCAGCGTTTGGCTTGTTTTATTGCTCAATGTCATTACCCCAATCAGTTAAAGACTTTGAATGCGATGACAATTGATGGAAGAGTATTCTGAAGCATGTTGAAGAAGTAGTTACAGACTTGTATCGTATCGAGGCAGTGGTCAGTAATGATATTATTCGAAAGCCAAGACTCCCTCGATACCCATAATACTCAGGCAACTCCTTGCCGGAGAACGCTAAGCTGCGTTTCAATATGTACTAAACTAGGTACCGCGAAGAGTGAGTGTTGATACTCGACACGCGCAGCCAAGATCGGCTGAGTGAGATCGAGGGAAGAATATTCTTGGAGAAGGAAATTGATCTGCGCGAGCATCTCTTCAATCATCGGATGCTGATCAACAATGCGAGGAGGACCTTGCTGCAGATACAAATTTGCAGCTGGAACGCGGACCTGTATTGGTATAGTCCAAACCTCACCGGGGCGAAGGTAGTTCAGTCGGAAATGATCTTTGACGGACTGGATTTGGCATCCATCGCTGGGAGCCACAGTCATGTTCAGATTTGCGATAGAGCCCGGTCGTATCCCAGTTCGTAGTTGACGGAGGACTTTGGAAACCCTACGTATGAAATGAACCTCCTTGGGACCAACATCGCTAGTGCCAAGACTGTAAGAGATGTGCCACCCAAGTTGAGATGTTGCACTATCCAACGGAAGATTCTGACGTGGGGTGATCGTATGGAACCCAATTCCTTGATCCATCGACGGAACCGAGAGATAAGGAAGAGGGTTTGCTGAGACAAAGAATAAATGACAAAAGGCTGCGCGTGGAGCTTCATAGAATATCCTGCAGATGTTTTTTATGATGACGCCGGTATTGGGACTTGATTCCGTCGCATTGAATATTTGGCGTTGGGAGAACTTGTTTAATGCAGATCGAGTGGCCTCGATTGAGTGGTGGCCCAAAGGCAGCAGTAGTTTGAAACCAAGCTTGTCTTTCTGGTCTATGAAAGCCAGGGCAATTCTGTCATGATTGTAGACCAAATGTGAAGCCAAGACTGATGACCCAAGCGTGACCTGCGTCAACATGTTAACGGATGGATGTGTCCTAGAAGACCTGTCAGCACGAGGATTACGGTGCGGGGTAGCTAGACTTGGAAGCTCACATTGTATCAAGGAGAATAATTATGTCCAGAGGTGCAACAATAGAGGAGCCTGGGAGGGAAGTTGAGTTGATGTCAGCGGTAACTTGAATAGTCGTCCATAGTGACTCGGCCTGCATGCCGATTCGGAGCCTCTTTGTGGACGCAGCCACGTTAATCGAAGCAATCGGCAGATCCATCGGACACAATGAATTGAAACGTCCTGAAGTTAGATTGGTCGGTAGAGATCGCCGATTGTCTTCGTCAACAAAGGGCTCGATTGACCTTGAACATAAAGGCGAGTCTGGAAAATTCCACGAGCCAGAACTCCAACGGACTACCAATCGCGGGGTCAGGGCCTTGGAGGCCCTATGTAATTGCGTCTTTTTGTGTGTAGGGGTCACGGAGGCCTGAGATATGTGGGTTAACTAGACAAAGAAATGCAGGGCAACAATTAAAGATCAAGACCACTCACCTTGTCAATAAATGGATCGTCATCAGTACTCAGTTTCGGGCTCTTGATTCGGGAATTAGATATATGCGGTTGTCGTATTTTGGTGACTTGGATTTGGTACGAACTGTCGCTCAAAGAAGGTGTTCTTGTAGATGTTATTGGACCATCGGAGTCACTGCTCGCACTTACGGCGAGTGACGAGGACCTGCGAGGTATCTGGGGAAAGGATAGAGATGAGGAGGTGCTTTGACTTCGTGGGATATAATACTTCCTGGCCGTCAATGGCCCAGGTGTGTCATCCATTGCCATTTGCTCTAAACTTGCTCGTGACTGGTGACGGGCGTAGCGTAGTCGAGAGGCACCTCGGACGTTTCAGTCCCTCGATTAGCGTTAGACTCGAGGTCGGAAGACAGTCTTTTCTTTTTATACTGACGATTCCGACATCTGGCCCACGAGGGCAGCCAGTGTGGTAGGTGGAATGGACACGTCAGACGATCAAAGCATGCGAGAAGCAAGGCCACGGCACAAATGAGGATAACAATCGGAATCAACAACAGCGCAATAATCAATGCAGAACTCTTAAAATCCCGGGATAAGGTATTCGTCATCTTGTATAAGGGCAAGGAGTGGAAAATGGGAGGGATACAGCAGAAGAGGTTTATGTTTATCGAATGCGGTCTCATTCATGGTTCCATGGCAGGAGCCATGGAACAACGAAAACAAGTAGATTTGGGTATATTGAGGCAGGCGCGGATCTTCACTTTTTATGTACGTTCACCACCGATGCCATTTTCTCCTTGACAGTACTTAATGCTTCATCGTCCAGGCGGGAAAATCGGATCTAGCGCAATGTCAGTCTCAGTGTGACGAGTAGCAGTGCCGGTCAGACTTACCGTTTCATCAACGCCTCCACGAGCAGCATTTCCAAACAGCATGGGGTCGGACTGACTAGCTTCTATCTCTGATTGCACACGTTTAGCCCAAATTCCATCCCAATGCCAGTCTCCGGGCAGCCGAGCCTGCGGACTGCCCCGTTTCAAACCCCGATGGCCCTCGCCATCTCGTCGATGTGCTCGCCAAGCATGCCATGCACCGGAGTTTCCTGCGACTTCGACGGGAAGCGAATCCAGAACATCTTCGTCGTCAAACGTGGATCGAATATACTCCAGAAGCTCTGTGACAGGTACTTGTGCCCGGGGCTCTGCGAACTGGTCTGCTGTGGGTACATGTGCGACACGAGTCGACTCTTCCGCGTTTTCTGCATTGTCCTCTCCAGAAGTGGAGGTATTTTCATCCTGAGTCGATGGTACTGCATCACTAGGCACTGGGGTCGCACTGTTGCCGCTCACATTTCGGGATGATTTGCCAGAAGCCGCACCACTTCTTTTGGCCCTTCCAAACCAGTGTGGGAACCCATGGCGGAGGCTGAATCCACCCGGTGGTAACCGCTCCTCATCAGTCGCGCTGACCGGGTTGTCACTTGCCGAGCTGGTGCTAAAGGTGTATGTGGTGAGAGGGACAATCAAAGGATGGAACACGTCGGTCGCGAATGTCACGAGGGGTGGAAGGTCTGGGTAAACATCGGGGAATCGGATTTGGAAACGAAGTATCGCGCCAGCATATGGGCCTGGACATGTTAGAGAGAGTGAACAGGTTTCAACGCACCAGGACGACTTACCAGATCGCACGAAGAGAACGCCGCTCCAAAGCGTTGGGTCCCCTGATACCAGGCTTACATAGACGCCTTGCGGTGTGGCATGCCGCAAGCTTGCGCTAAACGAGTGTTAACGTATGATCGGGAAGTGGAATGCAGGGCAGCGAACAATTCCAGGTGCAATTGCTGCCTCCGGACCGATGGAATATAGGGCAGTCTCGAAGTCGACATGGCAGAGCACAGATAAGCACAGGTCGTACTCCGCGGCTACGAAAGAAGATCCGCTCCACTCCAGGTCACATGCAACGAAGATGGGTATGTTGCACACAGCGCGTTCATGAATTCGTTATAGAAGTATATATCTGGCTCTAAATTATCTATCTGCCTCTATTTCTGGTCTCAGTAAGCCGAAATGCACCATACCCTCGCCAACTCCTTCGTATATGCCGCCCGCGACTCCTTCAATCCACCAACCCGCGACACTGCCCATTACCGCCCCTACTCGTCCCTCTTGCAATTTACAGGCAGCAGAGCTAACGTCGATGCTTCTCTTGCCTAACCCATCGGCGGCATCCAGTGTCATCGCAACCACACGCTCAGTAATGCGATGTGACCGCTCGTATTCGTATATCCGATGCAGGAAGAACTTCGCATATGGTAAGAGAATCCGCACAAGAACGAAGAGCTGCATAATGATAAATGCAAGAAGCTTATGAAGGTATGACCTCCCTGGTGAAGCAAGCCTTGTCGAGCCAGGCCTCTCAAGCTGTGCCAATTCTGGTTGGGGATACGTCACAAGAGAAGCTTTGATAGGCTCTGGGAGACGGTGCTCCAGCATCTTGGTTTCTTCTGCCGTAAGATCTGTCGGTAGGGCATCGAGAAGATACATTAATGCGCTAATATAGAGGGACCTTGCTAGTCGGCTATCTCCTTGGGGCTGTTGCGCTTCGTAGCCTGCATTGCGCAGCAGGTTGAATGCTTTGAAGACTGTCAGTGTTGGGAATGGATTCGTGCGACGAGTTGATCTCACCAGGAACTACTCGATTCCAACGTAAGCCTGAATCCTGCTCGTACTTAGCAGGACACCCCACCTCATCCCTTCGCGGACTATCAGATCCTGATGCCGAATCAAATGAGTCCAAATCATCACTCGCGGTGGAAGGCCGCGATTTGTCGACCGTTGGTTCAGAGATTCCGTTCATGTATGGCAGATATGGCTCTGATGAGGACGATAACCCTTGGGGAATGACCCCGCTCAGATGGTCAGCGGAAATTTTAGGAGACGAGTACAGTCGGGGCAGTCGACGCCGGATGGAAGCCGGGATGGGGAGCAGGGGAAGTCGTGAATACTCCATTTCCTTCACGGGCGAGGTCCAAGAAGCAGAGGTCAACGCCAACTCGAAGTCGAAGTCGCAATCGCTTCAGGACTAGAAAGCCAAAGAAATCAAATGACAGATAACGGCGCTACTGCAGATTTTCATGATTTCGTGCATGTGGCGGGAGTGGAGTTTCACATGCTGGCGCCTTATCTACGGCCGATAGTGACCAGCAAACTTCGTATTATGATAGGCTTGCACCCTACATCAGAGGATAAAACGACCTTTGTGCTCCCTAATCAATCGCGCCAATCTTTCAGCAATGAAGATGGTACTTCGCCTGGGTTCGTTGAAGCCTTCAACCCACCCCACGGGCCATACCCCGACAGCTAATCCATTCATGCCGACGCCCGCTGGACTACCTCCGAATTTCACCTTCCAAACTCGCTATGGGCCGTTCAAATATCAAATGATTACATTGGTATCTCTCGCTTATCGCTAGCCCCCAGCCATTACACGTGCATATTTAACTCCTCGAGACTCTGGAGTCTCTCGACACGATTTGATTCAGCTTCATCTTTTCCATTCTAGCATTAGCTCTTATTATTCCCTTGAGTTTTTGTTCGTGTCCCCATGAATATAACTTACGATCATTTTATAACTACAACCTTGGAATCAAAGGCTGACAAGGGAAAATTGTTATCCTAGACACTCTTTATTATATTCGGGAGGTACAAGTCCAACAGCAAGGGATTTGGGATACCTTTTATGGGGATCTTATAGATCATTAATTAGCCATTTTTCTGTACATTCATATCTGAACAGTAATCTGGGATAAAATCTCGATGGAATACACGATTACAGTCGACTGGGCTCAAAGGCTGTTCCTGCACGCCCACGTTCAGAGAAAATAGTGATTGACAGGTATGCTCGTCAGGCTACATGACACAGCGGGCATGTCTTATCGGGAGCACATTATATGCGTCAAATGGAAGATCATGACTAATTCTAGAACTACACTTATGGCCTCTGTTATTGAGAATCAAATTAATCTAGCCAGCCTCTCAGTTGGATTCTTAGATTTGATAAAGCAATTGAATGGCTTGATCTGCGAGAATCTGATGGAGAGACAAGCACTTGTAGTTCTCAATCTTCTAGCCCATTTTTGCTAGACAAATCTGTAATAGGCTATTGAAATGGCAATTTTGAAATTTCTGGGGCGTTCCTCTAAGCTACAAATTTGGAACATTGCACTGTCGAAACTGTTGAATCATGACTCAGCGCGTCATCGCGGGGCCCAAGGCACCTGGCATCCTCACAAATATCCTACATATAGGAAATGTATGGATTAAATCCAATAGTAATTTCAAGAATGACATTCGTAGCTACATTGTCGGAACAATAAATATCAATAGTATAAACTAGACGGCTGAATTACTTTGCGTTATCCGAAATCCGTTTAATGGCACTTCCAAAGCAGGGCGCTCACAATGAAGATAGTTGTAATGAGAGCCTCGACAAGTACGGTAGTCTAATAATTAGCACTATTTTCTAGGAGACAATACACAATAAGCACAATGGATTAACCTGTTACTGCCCGACCATTTCAAGGAGTTGGGTTCAGGTATGGTATCCTTCCAGCCCCAACGAGACGTCAGTCGCGTCCGTCCCAACAAAACTCCAGCACCAACACGCCATATGCACACCACCTTGATCACACATGCCACCGAGGTTCAATAGCTTATACTTATGCTGGGAGTCAATATATAATACGAGTCAGAGTATTTAGATGAGCAATTCAAGTTTTCGCCTCTTCATTTTCCTTTCATCACCAAGGACGAGGTAGTCAACATTGTAATCGTTCAGTGAATATGGCAACGAAAGAGGCCAATCAGACAAAATTACACATTAGCGAGCAGCCAGTCACTTTCGGAAACTGGCATCATCATGTCAATTGGCTCAACACAAGCCTTATCCTGATAGTCCCTGTTCTTGGCTGTGTGCTCGCGTGCTATACCAAGCTGCACATCGCTACGGCAGCATGGGCCATCCTGTACTATTTTTGGACGGGTCTAGGAATCACAGCTGGGTACCATCGTCTTTGGGCCCATCGATCTTTTGAAGCGTGAGATTTACCCTGGCATGCCTCTTACCTTACTTCCCTCTGTTTAATTCGTGCTAATTCCCGTGTTCAACGATAGGAGCATTCCACTCAAACTTTTTCTCGCCTGTGTTGGTGGAGGTGGTGTTCAAGGATCTATCCAATGGTGGAGCAGCAAGCATCGTGCTCATCATAGGTGGACAGATACAGTCAAAGACCCATATAGTGTTCGAAAGGGCGTTTGGTATTCACATTTTATGTGGATGGTGCTGAAACAAAACCCGAGGGAGAAAGGCCGGACAGATATTTCCGACTTGAAGGAAGACCCTATCGTCGTTTGGCAACACAAGAATTACGGGTTCGTGATTCTTTTCTTTGGGGTCTTGTTCCCAATGCTGGTTGCTGGACTGGGCTGGGGCGATTGGAAAGGGGGGTTGGTATACGCAGGAATTTTGAGATTCGGATTTGTCCAGCAAGCAACATTCTGTGTCAATTCCTTGGCTCATTGGCTTGGTGATCAGGTCAGTCTTGAGGTGCTCAGTTCTTAACAACGTAGCCTAACCACGTTCCTAGCCATTTGATGACCGAAACTCGCCCCGTGATCATGTTATCACAGCTCTTGTTACCTTGGGCGAAGGATATCATAATTTCCACCATGAGGTAAGTCAACATAACTAATAGTTAAGAGATGATTGACTGATTTGACATAGTTTCCCTCGGATTACCGCAACGCAATTGAATGGTGGCAGTACGACCCTACAAAATGGTCAATTTGGGCTTGGAAGCAAATTGGCCTCGCATCCAATCTGAAACAATTCCGCGCGAATGAGATCGAGAAAGGTCGAGTCCAACAACTACAGAAGAAGGTGGACCAAAAGCGTGCGAATTTAGACTGGGGTGTCTCTCTCGAAGAGCTCCCAGTGATATCTTGGGATGAGTTCCTCACTGAGACACAAGCCGGAAAGGCTTTGGTTACCATTGCAGGCGTCGTTCATGACGTTTCTGATTTCGTTCAGGAACACCCCGGCGGAAAAGCACTTATCAAGTCTGCAATTGGAAAGGATGCTACTGCTCTCTTCAATGGCGGGGTGTACAATCATTCCAATGCGGCGCATAATTTGCTTTCGAGCATGCGCGTAGGAGTGGTACGGGGAGGTGGTGAAGTTGAAATCTGGCGTGAAAGGGATATGGAGAAGATGCAGAGTTAGATCGTGATTGCGTATCCTTTGATGAATCCTACTATAGTTTGCTTCGACTGAGCCCACAAGTTGGAAAACCTAGATGACTTTCCAGAGGAGTCCGTACAATATCGAAAATCATACTTAGGTATGATACACACTACACACAGCTCCCCGCAGCCACAGGGAGAACGGCCGATATCGCGTGCGGGGCCTGTGAATCATAGCCCTGCAGCCAATGGGAAGCGCCGAGCGCCCGGCCGCAGCCCCGCCCCGGGGTCGCGCCTTCCCCCTAATAGTTTAGCGTTGTCATTGCAAGGGCGTGGCCCCTCCAGGCGCAAAACGGCATCTCTCCTTGATCTGATCTCTCTCGGACTTGATCTGTTTCTCCGGCCAACCTGGAGCTTGGCCGAACGCCCATGTCCATGGAATGACGTCCCTATATTTGGTCTTGTGCTATTTTGACTCGCTCGGGGCTCCCGATCCTCCGCTCCATCATGCATTGTGCCCAGCGAAAGTCGGCCTGGAAAACCCATGACATCTCTTTATGACTGAGCGGGCTTATCTGCATAGTAAGAGCCTCTAGACTGTTCTGGGAGAACCCCAAAGTAGAGGCTAGAATCCGAGTCCTGTCTCCACTAGTGGTTCCAAGGCCATTCCGGATCCACTCGAACAGGATGTGTTGATTATTCACCCTAACCTTACCCCGGACCAGGAATTACCCTCCCTCAGACCGACTCTTTTTCACCCTCGAAGACATTTACTCGCCCTAACAAAGTGCTTTCCCCCTTCACTAAGACAAAAAAAAAAGAGTACTACTACTTTTTGCTTGGATCTCTCCCTGGTGGGGATTAGAGGTACCGTCCACTACTCGTACCATGGAGTATTTCGATTTCGAAGGAGCCTCGTCGGCCCACGAATCAAATCATCAGAGTGATGATGTTGCTTCAGTTGATCGTGCATTTGATGAATCGGAAGACCGGGACGCAGACTTCGATTCGATCCTCCAAGACCAGCCACTGGAATTCACCAATGACCCGCTGGTCCCGGAGACGGCCGAGCACTACCCAGCAGAGGGTGTCGTCCCTGATCAGGACACCGGAGTCTTCCCCATGTTCCGGGCTCAAGAGCCCTGTGACTTCTGCCGGCGAATGGGACTTGACTGTTTTATTGCTAAACGAGGTGTGATGCGCCAGAGCGGCTGCACTTGCTGCATCTCTCTATGGCGTGAATGCAGCTTCTACCACGCAAAAACCCCTGGCAAGTTCCTTGACACATTACATACCGTGTCAGAAAATGCCTACGTACCTACAGGAAGCCTCACTGGGAAAAGAGCTCTCAAATCCGTCTCTTATGGGGCTGGCGATGAAACAGATCCCCGGGGTAAAAATCCTCGATTCTCGCGCAAGGCCCTCAGCGTTTTGAAGACTTGGGTCCGCGAGCATAGCCAAAATCCGTATCCCACGGAAGAGCAAAAAGACGAATTGAAACAGAATACAGGCTTGACAAGAACACAGATATCTAACTGGCTGGCCAACGCTCGTCGCCGCGGCAAAGTTCGCCCTGCGAGTGGCACGAATTCACCTATCCCGGGAACCGGTCCTGTCAATGTCCCCATCCAAGAATCTATGGACGTTTCTCTCATGACACCTTTGGAACGTTGGAAGCATTCCCCTCCCGAACACGAACCTGCCACTATGAACGATATTACCCGTGCCCTAGCAAACCCACCGTTCGATCCATCACGTCAACGCCCGACCCATATGAGTCACGTGAGGACCCGTATGGGGGACAATGACTCAAGCCACGCAAGCTCAGATAATAAAAGATATACTGCCTCGGGTAGTAGTTTGGATACAAGCCACTCATCCCTGTCTGATCTCTCTTTTGCCTCTGCTTTCTCCCATCGATCCTCATCAGGGTCCTTTGGCTCAATGGATCGCAAAGAACGTCGTCGTCGTCGTAAAACATCGGCTCCAGTTAATACTTTCAATCAACAAAAGGCTCGAACATCTCGCCCTTTCCAATGCACATTCTGCACAGACTCGTTTGCTGCCAAATATGACTGGCAGCGTCATGAAAAATCAATGCACCTGATTTTGGACATGTGGACTTGCTCTCCCCATGGAGGCGTTACTGAAGAGAACGGCACTCTACGATGTGTCTTTTGCTTCATCCCTAATCCAGATAAAGAGCATCTGGAAACCCACAACTATATCAGTTGCCAGGAAAAGTCAATTCAAGAGAGAACATTCTACCGAAAGGATCATCTCAATCAGCACCTTCGGCTGATGCATAACGCCAAGTTCCAGCCCTGCATGGAAATCTGGCAAAGCAGTATTACTGAAATCAAATCTCGCTGTGGTTTCTGCAGCTCTGTCCTGCAGACTTGGAAAGACCGTGTGGATCACCTTGCCAGTCATTTCAAAAATGGCGCTAGCATGGCTCAATGGCAGGGAGATTGGGGCTTCGAGCCCTATATCCTTAAGCGTGTGGAAAACGCCATCCCGCCGTATTTGATTGACTACGAGTGGAGGTCACCAAACCCATTCACTACTGCACAGGCCCAAGGGGACGGGACAATCCCAAGGTTGCCTGTACCTAATGATGCTAATTGCTATCAACGCCTGACAAGGGAACTCACTGTGTACATTCGTGATCAAAAGGCCCAGGGTATCATACCGACGGACCAGATGCTCCAATCAGAAGGCCGTCGCGTGATATATGGGGATGATGATGATCCTTGGAACCAAACCTGCGCAGACAACCTTTTCTGGCTGAATATTCTCAAGCGTGACAATGGTTTACCCACGACAGTTGAGAACGAGAGCATACAGTACACAGATTTAGGCCTCCATCCTCCATATGCGGGCCCTAGTGGCCTGCAAAGCCCCCCTCAAGAAGCACATATATTTACACAGCCCAGCATGCACGGTGCTATACCAAGTCCTGCAGTATCTAGTCCAGGTCTTCGAAGCCCCGCATATCCGGTTGCTGGATTTTCATCTGCTGGACCCAGCCGCACTGGGAGTTTATCGGGGAGCTATGCTGGTAGCTCGGGTGTGATCTCATCTGGTGTGCCTGCTTTCGCATCTGATTGGAGTAGCAGTCTCACTGGGAACGCCTCGGCCTCTTCTGCACCTGCACCAGGGGTGGCCGACCCACTTGTCCAGATGGGCTTTGATCCAGAGTTCTTGCAGCGATTGAATGACAGCTATAGCGAATTAACGCCACCGGAGATGGAGGGGCTGGTCATGGACGAACCTGAGACGTATGAGGGCAAAGGAAAAGAGAGGTGGGTGGATCCAGCATCGCAGCCGCAGTCCATATTGGGGCTGCCTACGCCTGATCCGATCCCTATATTCCATTCCAAAGAGGCCGGCCTTCCTGTGTCAGATAATTCCCAGCCGGGCATGACTGCATTCCACGATAATGCGGGCAATCTCTAATTTTTTTTTTTTTTTTGCCCCTTCGCGGAAGTCATAGAAACATAGCTGTGGTTTATGTCTAATTTTGTTACGAGTCGGCGAGTAAAAGTCTGATCTTATGTGTTGCATGGAACGCTCATGGAAATAGTTTGGTAATCAAATACTTAGCAATATTGGAGAATGAACGGATATCCTCTTTTTTTTTTTTTTGGTTATTCGGTAATTCTTTCTCTTTTCCTTTCCTGATTTGTATCACATCAACCTCGTGGTGGGTGGTTCAGTTAACAATTGAACTCAGACCGCGCGCCCTTGTTCACCTTTCAGAGTTACCATTGACGGTTCAACGATTCCACATAGCCCCCCTGCATAAATAAGAAGACCCACAGAAATTTTCACTTCTTAACGAGAAAATGAATGTGGTCCCGATGACGACACGCAGCTGATCGTGCCGGGACTTGATTGACTCATACCTGATGCTGCTCAAGCCTTGGCGTTTCTTTGTTGAATTCCAGGGATACGGTTAAAATTTAGTCTAGAACGCGAAAGTATCGAGACGCTAGTCTTTTTAAAGGGCGCGATCTTAATTTAATAGCACAGGTACTATACCAGTGATAAGATGATTTAAGTACACCATCAATCCCTGTTATGCCTCGGTCCGCTCGGTTTCTGGAAACGCCTCCAGACAAGTCAGCAGGGATACTCATGAGAATGTATAGGAAGCCTTTGTTATGACTGCGGTACTATTCAGCATTACTTCCACCCGAGTCAAAGATTGAGATCGTGATTGTCTTAGATTTGAGGTCTGCCTTTTCCCGTTCCAGTCCCACGAACTCATTGCACAGACGCCACAAATCCTGAGCTCGTATCCACCATTGGATGACTTTGGTCATGATATCCCTGACTTTAATGGATGGAATATGTGAAAATTATGCTAAGACAATTTTTGACACTCGCCATAGCTGTCAGGTTCCATAGTCGTAGATCTAGATTGAAATGTATATTCCTCAGTCCGGCGAGTCCACCAACCTTGGAATTTTCGTGACAAGGCATAATGCCAAAAGTTATGTTTTCGTGCATCAAAGCAGTCACACGGTATGGTGAAAAGATTTGTGAGGTTCATGAGCTGGTTCAACACCCTATTGAATACTCGAGGGACTGTTTATAAGTCAGAGCGTTCCGACACTTACTATCCTTGAATCGGCACAACTCCTTACAATTTTCTTCCTTTGAACCATAAAAGCTCAGCTAAAGTCATGCGCTTGTCAATCTTTAATTTTCTGCTGTTTACCTTGTGTCTTGAAAATTGCGTTTCGGCTGCTACTGTGCACTTTTCTATCGTCTTGACATGGGCGAGACGAAATGTTGCTGGCTTTACAAGAGATATTGTTCTTATGAATAACCAGTACCCTGGGCCACCATTGATATTGAATCAAGGTGACAGTGTCATTTTTGATGTGCATAACGAATGTCCGTTCAATGTGACTGTACATTTCCATGGTAAAAATTTGACTGCTCTAGCTCAAAGACCTCCCCCGTAACTAGTCTAACAGAGAATCAGGAATTGAGCAGCAAGGCACACCTTGGTCTGACGGAGTACCAGGCATGAGCCAACGGCCTATTGAAGAAGGAGGCTCTTTCCGCTATAGCTGGACAGCCCATCAATATGGTTCATATTTCTACCATGCACATCACCGCGGCCAGCTTGAAGATGGCCTCTACGGTCCGATATACATCAAACCAGCTGCCTCTTCTCCGAAGCCATTCCGCTTGATCGCGAACAGCTCTAACCAGCTCCAGGCGATGCAACTAGCGGAGGCTAATACAAAGCCTGTTCTTGTCTCTGATTGGCGGCTTCTTGAATCAGAACAAGTCTGGAGCGCTGAGGTTGCCTCCGGTATCGATACCTTTTGTGCGAATGCCTTATTGATCAATGGGAAAGGCTCGGTCTCTTGCTTGCCTCGCGCTACGCTTCAAGCTTTGACTACTCCTGAATTACAGCAGATACTTGGGAATGAAAGTCTTACTGACATTGGGTACGTGCATTATTGCCCATTGAATCTTATGAGCTCCCTTTTTTGTCTACATGGTACTGATGGTAAGGGCTTAGATGCATTCCTCCCAATATAGCCTTGGCCCAGGGTGACTTCCCGCATAACTATAGCGCCTTACCACCATTATTATTTGAAGAATGCACTCCATCCAGTAGCCAACATGAGGTCTTCATTGTTGATCCCGCAAAACAATATATTAGCTGGGACTTGACCAGCACCGCCGGGGTTCTTCACTGTGAATTTTCGGTGGATGAGCATGACATGTGGGTGTATGCTATAGACGGCCAGTACATCGAACCCGTTCGTGTCAATGCCATCAACATCCCAAACTCGAATCGATACTCAGTTCTACTTCCACTTAATAAGCCGAGGGGTAACTACACGATCCGCATGGTCAGTGGTAGCCCGCAGCAAATTTTGAACACAACCGCCACGTTGCGCTACCAGGGTTTACCGCAGCTGAAGAGACCCTCCAACCCCTGGATCACACTGACAGGTACCAACGCCACGGCTGAGACCATCTTCCTGAATGACTTTACCGCTGTTCCATTCCCTGCCGTCCGTCCAGCAGCCAATGTCGACGCTACTTATCATCTGACCATTGCTCACTTCAATGCCTCATACCTTTGGACCCTAGGAAATAGTAGCTTTAACCTTGAGCTGGAAGAGTCCAAGCCACTTCTGTTTGACCAGAATGCTATTCCAAGTGACTTGATAATTCGCACCAAAAACGGAACTTGGATTGACCTCGTCATACACGTTCCTACTGTTATCCAGCCCGCCCACCCTATCCACAAGCACTCGAACAAGCATTTTCTTATCGGACAGGGATCAGGATTATTCAATTATTCGACTGTTGCAGAAGCAATACAAGATATACCAGGGTCATTTAATCTTGAGAACCCCCCACTTCGTGATACATCACCCACGCTACTCGCGGGACCTGATCCTGCCTGGATGGTCTTGCGATATCAAGTCGTTAATCCTGGAGCATTTCTGATGCACTGTCATATACAGACACATCAGAACGGAGGCATGGCGTTGGCTTTATTGGATGGCGTTGATAAGTGGCCGAAGATCCCGGACGCTTACCTGTACGATTCGGGCTTCTGAAATGACAATTATTTGGATTTGGGCTCATGATCTCTCGGGGAAAGTCTCAAACCAGGAACCTTTGAGGTGGTCGCCCCCCCCCAAGGATGGAGAACTACTAGTACTAGTACTATTGGTATCTGCCCCGAGTATATATGCCTAGGAAGTTTCAGTCAATCAGCAATTGGACTAAGTACAAAATAAAGGTCAAATTCAAGCTTGCTATATAAAAAAAGAAAATCTGTAAACACCCATATGATAATCGTAACTTCCAAACGCTGTTCGTATCCATTCCAATCGTAAATGCAACATATAATATAGCTCTTCGAAATCATAGTCTCAATCCTCTTCAAGCGACCCAGCCCCTGGCAAGTCCAGCTGGAAATCAGACTCCTTAGAATCATCAAATGAAGTTCTTTCAAGTTCGACTTCGGGCTCAGAGCTGATAAACTTTGAACTCTTATCTGGCAAGTCGACGCTTGTCGGTTCTTCAATTGATAATTCCATCTTCCGTTCAAACTCAAGCTCGGTCTCATGTGGAATGGGGGATTCGATACCGGCTTCAGGCATAGGTTCCTCGAGCACTGGAGCCTCGGATTTAGTATCCTCCGACTCTTTGACCTCCCACTTCGCAACTTCTTCGTTATTTTCATCCTTGGGTCCATTCTCAATGGTCTGGGGCTCAATCGAGTCTTCTTTCGAGTGCCCAAACTCAATTTCAGGGCCACCGAAAGTCTTTGCCGAAGTCTCTGGATTGTCCTCGAACGTCGGTCCTTCAAGCTGTTCATCAGGTACTTCAGTCTCCTCTTCAGGATGATGGATTGCACTTGATTGCAGCTCAATCGTCCTATCATCGCCAAATTGGAGATTAGCCTCATCTGAGAAACCCGTTAGGGACTCGTTATCAATATTCTTTCCGGATTCGGGATCAGCATGGGAGGATTCCTCTTCCAGATCTTCAAGACCATGTATCTCAACAGGGTAGGCTTCATCTGCAGAAGCACCGGAGTATGTTGAACTTGTTTCATCAGTCTCAACCCTCTCCTCTATCGATTCACCCGTTTGTGGGACGTTGGTGCCCCCAGATGATTCGTTTGATCCGGCAACGGCCTTCATATAGTTGGAAGGCTGTATGTCGTCTTGAGCCACCGCTACGAGGGGTTCGTCTAGCACACGTGCAGATGATGAAGTCATACTCGCAACTTCCTGGGATAAAGTCGATGCAACTATCTCCACTGGGGGAGCCGCTGGTGAAGAAGGTATCCCAGTCACAGACGATCGAAAGAGCGGTGGGATGGCTGAAAACTGAGGTCCAGCCCCAATCGATAGAAAAACAATAAGGACGCTCATAAATCCCAGCGCAATGTTGCGCTTGTCGCTGGCTAGGACCCGAATGTAGTTTATCAACAGGGTCGGCAAAGCAATCTCATGCTCTTTGACTGGCATCTTCTGTGGATTGACTGGCGTATCGGCCGCCATCAGCATCGGAGGGGGTGCATCCAGTCTGATAGATCCAGCTTCACTAAAAGCATTGGTCTGGTCATCTCCCAGGCCTGAATGTAAAACGAGTGCGGACTTTGCAGCTTCCTCTGCCGCTGGCAAAGCCAAGAGGCTACTCTCATGGCTGGGCGATCTTTCCTCCGCAATTCGCTTCTCAAGGGCTCGACGTACATCAGATGGCAGCCAAAGCCCAACTTCGACATCAACTTTTTCCATTTCCCGCCATGCAGCCGCCCAGGCCCCAGCGCCCATGAGCCCATTGGCCGCATAAACCCGAAGCTCCCACTTGCGATTATTATTGCTATGTCCAAGAACATGCCCCCCACAGTCAGGACATTCCTCTCCCTGCTCGCCATCCGTGTCACTTTCCCCCTTGTCCGATATCTCGCCTTCAGATCCAGGGTCACTATCGCCATTCCCAAGAAAATGACCATGATTTACCCGTGCACGTTGTAACTCCAGACTTTCCAACAAGCGGTCCTCAAGCACATCATACAGATCTTCCGGATGGGAAATCAAAACTCCTCGTTCGCGGACAACACCGGAGCCAACCTTCTCTTGTAAACGCCGCCATCGTTTCCAGTATTGCGGTGGAAGGACTTCCTCCACAAGCCCCTGATTTTGTGCATCGGCAGCACCGCGGACTGGAATCGACGGCGCCAGCAAATTACAATGTAGCAAGACAAGGGGAAACTCTTTCGTCGCCTTAGGCTTTTCCGGCACCGACTTGGGCGAGTAGTATGGCGAGCGTTTCAGCGTCGAATTCCCGGGTGATCGCATTCCAGCACGTCGTCGCGGTGGAGTCAGGTACTCGTCATCATCAGCTTCGTCCTCCGTGTGCATTTGCATAGCCCGGACAGAACTGGGTTTACGGAAGCCCGCTTCGCGAGGACGGAGCGTACGCATCGAGCGGGGCAGATCGTCGAAGCCACCGAAGCTCTCTTCGTCGTCTTCGATTGTGTATCCGGCAATCTTCTCGTGTAGAAACATTGCTTTGGACTGATGGGTGGGGTGGATGAGGACAGAGGCCGGGGCAGAAGAGAGCGAGGAGCGGCTTGAGGCTCGCGACTTCATCTGCTCAAGCTCGTCGTCTACATCGTGGCCGAAGATGTCGCTGGTCGAGTGACGGGTAGAGGAGCCTGATGAGTTATACTCGTGGTCCTGCGCGGACATTTCGTCGTCGATTGCTGATAGTAGGTTATCGCTTTCTGGCATGTGGGATGTCTCGAGGGAGTACAGGTGCTCCTTGCTGCGGGGAGCTCGGGGTTGAGGACTGATGATTTGGTCCGAGGGATAGGAATTTCCCGAGGCCGCGGGGCTCGCATTGCTCAATCTTGCCATGAGCCAAAACGAATTGTAAATATGCGGATTATTGGCACCATGGTCCTGTCGGTGTACTCCTGTGACGTGTTGTTGACTTGCGTTGACCGCTTGGTCTCCCGGGCAACCAGTGATCTATACAGCCGTTGGCGCCCAAAGTGTTTTTGGCTTTGGCGCTCCACATGATCGGCGTTTAGCCTACTTAAGACCCGCTAGGTATTTTCGACAGGTGTTATAAAAAATATAGTCTCCAGTTCGAATTCAATTGGTAAGAAAATTCGTTAATACTGCGTTATTTTTGTGCCGGCCCAAAATCCAAAGCCGATGAATCAATCCTGCCTCACCCAATCAAAGCAATAACCGTTCTATAAGCTGCATCACATAATCTCATCGCTAAACAAATCATTATTGCAAACCACGAAAATCAATCCCAATATCATGACAGGTGCCGCTTAAATGCAAATCCAACCCGGGGATACATGTACATGAGGGGACATCAAAAAAAAAAAAAATTACGGGGGCGGGCGAGGTGTTGTCTCATCGGGAGTCATGAGAGGGAAGCTTTGATTCTCACCAAAGAAGCTCAGGACATCTTGGGGCAGATACTCAAGCCAAGGAATAATCTCGCCGTGTGCGAAAGGAAAGGATTCTTGGTGGTGAAGAGTGTTCATGTCAACGTCGTGGCTTTCAATCATTAGGCCCCCAGAGAGGTTTTGTCTGGTATTCATCTGCCCGCTTAAATGCTGGTCTTGAGGCGCAGAAGAGACAGGGAAAGGGTAAGCTGCATCATGACTCTCGATTGGACCCGGGGCGACATTTTGATTAAAGCCCGACTGTCCCGAGCCACTAGCGTGAGGTCCAGAGGCTGTATAAGGGGGGTTCATGCCCATATAATAGGAAGAAGTAGTGCTTAGCGGCCGAGATGCCACTGGGAACTTAGCATCAATGGAGGCGAGTGGTGGGGCTTGGCTCTCATTGAGTGTGCGAGGTGGTTGTGGAACGGCCGATGCGAAGGTGGTGTGGGATCCCTGTCCAGGGTCTGCTTGAACAGACAAGGCGGGGAAGCTGTGGCTGTACTGCGAGGAATACGTCGGCTTGTTCGTCTCTTGTTCTGCTCCAGTGGTGGGCATTTGGTAAAGTAGGCTGAGATTCGGTTGAGATGAATTAGTGGCACCAGTCAAAGCCCAGCCAATGGCCTGGCTAGGATCAAATTTTGGTGACCATTTTCCATCTGCAGGAATATCAGCGATTCCGGCGGCACGTCCGGAGCCTTGACCTTCAGCAGATTTGTGCGGCCATCCAGATCCCCCTGAAGGTGTATTCTCAGCACTTTGTCCATAATCCTCCGCGTCATACAGAAGGGGATCTACAATTCCCTTGGCCTTCTGATCCAATACTGTTAAGATGTATCCAGTCCCTTCCCAATAAGAATCCAATGCCTTCAAAGCCTTGTAGCATCGCTGATAGTTCTCCCTGGCGGCAGAAGCCAGAAGAATGTGTTTGGCGGAAGGTTTTCGCTCCCCACCGTTGGGGGGCTCTATGGTTGGTAACACAAAGCCACTAGACTGATGAGTTAACAAAGGTTGCGGGACTGATGATGCTCCTTGAGATGATGAGACCGCATAATATGCGCTTTCCATCAAGAATGCACATGCAGCAATGTACATCGGTTGACTTGTGAAGGGGTTTCCAATAAAGCTTTTCCCGTCAACAAGCTCAGAGAACGACAGGATGTCCGCAATTGTCTTCGCCGATGACATTGATAGCTCTCGGCTGTTTGGGTAAAGATGCTGAATGGTACCCCCGAAGGAGTTCAGCAAGGTTGGTTGGTGCAGGAGAACGATGAGAGTATGAAACCACTACATTCCGTTAGATTTTCTGCTTAATATTTGGAAGAGTGGGTGAAACATACGAAATGAAGCAGAATGAAGTTGGTTCCTTCCTTAGCTCTCACATATGTCTGGAAGTTGATTGCATTGAAATGAAGTTTTGGTGATAATCTTTGGTATATGCCTGTTTTATAAGAGTAAGTAACATGATCGTCGGGCAAATTGATCGTGGGCCTTTTTACCTGTTAAGTCGCTCTCCATGCCCGCTAGCCTTTTGAGAGTGTCCGGAGTGACGTGTTTGACGGCCTGAATGCCGTTTATCAAGTCTGTTACACGACCATAAAGATGAATTATACGAATCAGGGGCGGAAACGGCGCAGGCCAGCCATTCTCAAGCTGAGACTCAGACTGGAGCGGAAAACACAATTCAATATCCTCATCTCGCAGAGTCACTGGTCTACCGGTACCGGAGGAAATGACTCGATCGAGGAAGAAGATACTCCAGAATGTATCAACTCGCTCGCGTTCCCTTGCACGCTCAGTGTCAAATGTAATTGGAGCTGGTTGCTGAGCTTGAAGAGCGTCAAAATCGTCGTATTGGTCTTCACGGAGCCTCCCGGCTTGCCCCGACATCACTTCATTAGGCGTAACACCTTTCCGGCCGTAATTGTACTTTAATCCCTGGTATTTTTGCAGACCCAAGTCTTGGGCCATTCTTATGGATATCCCCAAATACATCCAAAGACCACTATCGTGATTCGATCCAAATTGATCGTAGGCCAAAAGTAGGCATGCTTGGACAGCGGGGAGAGTGGGACATGAGAGTGAGTCCACGAGGGCACTCATTGCTCTATGGGCAAAGGGCAGCCCTCGGTCTGACATTTTGGTTTCCACAGGTTTCTGCGACGAGTCTATTGGAGGCGCTTGGGGCGAAGCAAGGAGTGGATGCGGAGAGAATCGGGCTGCTAGCGAACATACGGCATCGACAAGCATAGTGTCTGCCTTTTTCTCTTTCAGATCTTGCATGAATCGTTCCCGTTGGAGGAAAGGAAAGTTGCAACCGAGGTGGGTGAAAAAGAGATCGATAAGGTGAGAAACGAGTTCTGGGACAGTTGGGGAATCGTCGCGGTCATAAAATGGAATGTTGCTGTTGTAGCGGGTATCACGGTGGTTTTCGGTGGTTGGCGAGAGATTATCAGGTCCTTCGGTTGCCTTAAAGCTTCGAGAAGGCGACTGTGATTCTATGGAAGAAAAGATATCAATGTTAATATAGGCTCGACATCTACTTATGGCGCAGGTCAATGACAAACCTGATGATAGTGATGTGTTACTTCTGCGGGATCCTCGTATTTGAACGACCTGGGGACACATTAGATGGGAAAATCTACGTCGTAGCGAAGGTATAAATCAGACCATTTGCTTGAAGCCAGGTACAATGGCTGTTGGCCCAAAGTATCGGAAATAAGGAACATGGGTGCCATTGATAGAACTTGCAGATGTTCGACCTAAAGATTTTGCCCATATCAATACACTGCTGCACGACCACTACTCTGGCCAATTTTCTCTGGCATCCTCAACTTACTGCTATCGGGTGTATCTCCAGCGCCAGTGGACTCAGACTCCTTCGTGCGCGCCGAGATGTCTCGGGACAGCGCGTCTTTTGGTTCGGAAATCTTGGATACTGGAGAGGGCTCGGTTGTCGCGTTTGGAACTTGCGCGTGCGATGGCTCCGGGGAACAGCTCTCTACAGCTCGGGGATATTTGGGGTTGCTGGGGTCATGCGGGCCCTCAAGCGGCGGCATAGGCGGCCTCCGCGATGTGGAGTCGGATTGGGATCGCAGATGGGCGGTCGATTCGGCGGCATATCCGAGGCATACATGCTTATAGTCCGAACATGTTCGACAAACTGGAGGGAGTTATGAGTTCGCTGCTGTGCCGAGGTGGTGAACGGGCTTTCCTACCTGGCTGCTCACCCGAACATCGAATCTTGCGCCGGCGGCATGTCAAGCAGCTAAAAACGACCGATCCAGTCAGTTTCGATTTCCTCCCAATATCGGTAGATGCAGGATCTCGGCTACGTACGCGGCGTTGACGCGGCGGCGCTTTGTCTGCGGTTGGCCATCGGTGGCAACGAAACGGATTTGCCGTGGGCCAGAAGAACTACTGCCGCCGTTCTTCTTTTTGGGAGAAGGGGCGCTCATTGCGAGCACAGAGGTTAAACGTGATCGGAACCCATTGGGCTTAATATGTGTTGACCCAAGAGGAGTCGGAGGCCGAGTCGCAAAGTGGTTCGACCTAACGTATGGTCGGGTTCGGAATAAATGAAGCGGTGGGAGGTCGAGGAAGTGCCGGGGAGCGTCTCATGGGGAGTGTCGCGGAGTGCGGAGGGGAGCACAAAGGGGGCCTTAGAGCCCAATAGGAAGGGATGACTCTGGTATTGGAATGGAAGAAGTTGAGGAGGGGGAGGAAGCAAAGCTGGCGGAGGGGAAGAAAAGAGCGATAAGCAGCTTCCTTCGATTCTACGGAGTATTTGCTCGCTACTTTTTTTTTTTCTGTAGGTGTTTCGCTTGGGCTGACCGCCCTCTAAATGACACTTCATTGTAAACCAGCACCAAAGGCTTCTTGGCCCACAGTCAGAGACAGAACGACATTTCACGATCTGATGGTCATGGGATCTTTGCCCTGGTGGGTCCGGTCCATCAGATCCCTCGTTCCTGGTACTTTCGGCCCATATATAGCTGGGTCCCAGAGTTCAGGATCCGGTTGATCATGTCGGATACGGCATGTATCCCGCGGGTAATCATTAATGCCAAAGATATAGATCTTTATTATTTATAGTTTGAGATACAGAGGCTGCCATGAGCGACGACCACGGTACTTTGGAGGGTATACTGCCAGCGAAGACAGGCTAGAACCCCATCGGGGCTCGTAACGCGCCAATGGAGCTTGTTTGGGGTTTGCGGTGGACGTGGTCCCACTCACACTCCCCAGCCAATCCCACCACCCGCCGCTTTCCAGAGCTTCTATAGGGCACCATGATGTGGATGCTGTGGATGCTGTGGATGCGACAGATTTCATGGAGGGGTAGGTCTAATTGAGCTCGACACGTTAGCCCGACATTGTACCGGTACCCCGCGGGTCTTGAAATCTCTGCGGATTTATCAGCAGACAATACTGGGGTAGCAACCCTATAGACCCTGGAGAGACACCGGGGAAAGAGTATTGGTGATAAGCGTGTATTGGAGTGTATGCAATATGGTGTCATAGTGATGCGTGTCCCTGAGCCTTTAAGCTTATTCACCAGTGATCCGTGAGATTTTCCCGGGCCAGTAGCAAGAAGGGCAATCGGGGACTATTCTAGAAACCATACTTAACCTTATCAAAATGAGCCTCTTATCTATTCTCTTTCTATACGTTTGCAGCATGACGACGTCCTATGAGATTATTCCGTACTTATTTTTTGCATCGCGCATATGTATCAAGGTCTCGAACTTCCGGGCCGAGTGATCGGCTGATACTGCCACGCACCCCCTCCCCGGGCCGCGGGCATCGTACAAGGACTTGGACCTGTTAGATGATCGGCCTAAGATTCGAATGGTTGCTGGCATTGGCGGACTTGGCGCTAAAAATTGTAGACATGGTTCACCCAAGAAAATTTAATTTAGTATACGCTTAGTGCGAGCCCCTGCCGCTTCCTTTTGTAATTAGCAGCTCTTGATATAGCTAGAACAGGGGAGTAACTTGTATACCAAGGAAAATATTAGTTGATATGTTCTCTCTTTGATATTAGGGCATAGTGAACGCAGCCGCGGGGCCTTGCCGAGGTCATAGGCTCTAATTCCACGCTTGAAATGCACTGAGGCAGTCCTTGATGTCTGGGTTGCGCGTGGAGATATCCCCACATCCCCTATTTGTACAATGCCCAGACCAGTTATCACGATAACACCACGATACTTAACTCTCCAATGTATTCGCGCACAACAGCCCTCCTTCCAGCACGTACCTTTGTGACACTCTGCACGTATGTATCCACACCGTCAAGGTGGCAAGAGCGGGGGGATATCTCAAACTCTCTGACGTGATCCTCTTGTGGGGACAGCTGGCCAAAAAGACTAACTTCGAGTCTCCCTTTCAACAGTAGTGTGAGATCGACTCGCATCCCGTTATACTGCCATCCCCTCATTCCGGCCCGCTCCTTCGCCTACTTCTCTCCAATGTCTCAGCCGCATCCCGATTTCGACAAGGTCCAGGCTTCCCGGCCAGACTTCCGTACTGAAACCGAGGTCACCGCGACCAAAACTCCCAACCCCTCTTGGAAACAGGGTGGTGGCGCCAATGATGGAGGGGAGAGCTTGAAGAAAGACCATGTCGAGATCGATCCCTATGCCGAGGGCCGTGCTGCCGGTTCCAATTACAAGCTGTTGATTTCAGGCATAGTGCCTCGCCCTATTGCACTCGTCAGCACTGTGTCGGCCGACGGTAAAATTTCCAACCTGGCGCCCTTTAGCTATTCACAAGTCGTGAGTCATGATCCTCCTACTTTCATTGTGGGATTTGCCGGTGCCTTGGACAAGGCGAAGGATACATTGCGAAACTTGAGTGAGACTCAAGAATGTGTCATCAATATTATCTCGGAACACTTCGTCGAGGCTGCTAACTCGACCTCCATCAATGCCCCGTACGGCCAATCAGAGTGGGACTATTCCGGGTTACACCAAGCCCCTACATCCATTGTTAAACCTCAACGTGTGAAAGAGTCTATTTTCTCTGTCGAGGCTAAATTACAAGACATTAAAGAGTTTGAGAGTAGGACTACCCCAGGAAAGAAGACTGGCGCTTTGGTCACCCTGGAAGGTGTCCGTTTCTGGGCGCGTGAAGACGCTATCAACGAAGATCGTTCGATGATTGATTTAAGTGTTCTCAAGCCAATCAGCCGATTGGGTGGTATTACATATGGTCGAACTACTGAGACTTTTGAGCTTCCGCGTCCTCAGTGGTGATTCAATTAGAACATTTGAAAAATAATAAAACACGAGATGGTTCTCTTTAACCAACATATCGAACAGCATGTCAAAGAAATCTAAATTATTCTTATTGGACGAACATCTCATAATTCCCCTGTTTACAAATTTAGCCGCTATATTCACATATCAGAAATCCTTGTGTACTATTATAAAGTAATCTATAGTTCTTCGATGGCTCGCCGAATCGCTTTCCCGCGGGTATCCCATCAGGCGTGGCGGATCCCGTTAGTATCCCGTGCCCACCCTTGCTTACACGGCCAGGCTAGCTATCCCCTATAACTCAAGAGAGTCGGGATTCAAGCTTGAAAGGCTGGATATTATTAAACCCAGATTACTTATGCTTCGAGTCATGACAAATAGCGGAATCCCATTACGAGGAGTAGTCCAATCATGCCTTGCCCAAGCGGAGAGAGACAAGCGGAGAGAGAGCGGGGTCCTTATCGCCAGGCGAACTATAAAGAGACAGGCCTGAGCACCGATATTAATGTAACACCAGCTGTGGTTCATCATTCCAGAAAACTCAAAAGCTTCAACCGACATGTCGCAGTCATACTACGAAACTTTCAAGCTCGGAGACTGGGAGCTGCAATCTGGGGAGAAGATTGTTGACGCCCACATCGCATACAAAACATTCGGAGATCCCAAATCGCCTGCGATTGTGTATCCCTCTTGGTTCTCAGGCTGTACGTGCAATCGATTTTATTGGCATTAAGCTGACCACCCGGATCCCTTTGAAATGTCTCAGTATAACTAATCTATCTTCCAACTATCGCAGTGATCTCAGATAACTTCTGGCTAATTGGGGAAGACAAAACTCTTAATCCAAAGAATTACTTCATTATCGTTCCCGCTCTCTTCGGAAACAGCGAATCCTCCTCGCCTTCCAATGCGCCTACCGCAGGACCTTTTCCCAGGTGTACAATGTACGACAACGTTCGAGCCCAGTACGAACTTGTCACTAAGCACTTCGGCATAACCCATTTGTTTGCTGCTGTCGGTTGGTCTATGGGAGCTGCCCAGACATTTCAGTGGATCACACAGTATCCAGACTTCGTCGATGTCGCCGTCCCCTTCTGTGGGGCAGCAAAGTGCTCTTTACACAACCAGATCTTTCTTGAGGGTGTGAAGAGCTCTCTTATTGCAATTCGGAAGACCAATTCTGCGGGCGTTCGTCAGCTTGGGCAAGATGCCGACTGTACTAATTCTCGAGCTTGGACAGCAGATGAGAAGATAGTTGGTCTCAAGGCAATGGGAAGAGTATATGCGGGGTGGTAAGTGTAAAAAGCAAGACGCACTTTCCAGACAGTAGCTGATTATGATTCTTCAGGGGCTTGAGCCAAGCGTTCTACAGACATAAGCTCTACGAAACGGTCTTGGGATTCAAGGATCTTGAGGATTTCATGCAAGGCTTCTGGGAAAAGTGGGCTTGCTCGAAAGGTATGACCTACTTATCACCTTAATATCTGCGCTTCCACTAATGTGAGCTCCGAAGACCCTGCGAATCTTCTGGTATTGGCCGATACCTGGGCCAACGCGGATGTTTCCAATCAAGAGCCGTACAACGGAAACTTTGAAAAAGCCATGGGGTCAATCAAAGCCAAGACCTTGATTCTACCGGCAAAAACGGATCTCTATTTCCCGTAAGTCAAGGCCAATCGAGGCAGAAAAATCTGGAAATGCTAAAGGGGTATGCTTGATAGTCCAGAGGACTCTGAATACGAGATCGCATGCATGAAGCCCGGCACTGGAAAGCTGGACGTTTTCCCATCAATCTGGGGACGTAAGTAGCTGCTGGCTGCCGATTATAACAGACTATTTATGCTAACATCCGTTTCAGATTGGGCTGGAGGCCCTGGTGATAGCAAGGATGATGTGGCATGGCTGGACAAGCACCTAGCAGACTTGTTTGCTGAGAATCAGACAGAGGCCGTATCTGCATTGGCGGATAAAGTCAAGACATCTCTGTGAGATTCTGCACCAATAGCCCGTGTCGAATCGACACTGAATTAGTTGATTGATGGGCAAGCTGTGGTACTCAGATATAGCACGCAGCATAGCGATCCTACATGTATGAAGCAGGCTTGATCTAGCGAATTTGGATGGGATCATCGGATCTATTGTTTTCATCGCGTCTGTTGGGTTCCGCATGGTCCACGGGTGTGTTACTACACATAACGCGACGTAGATCCTGTCTTTAGTCTCAATTTTTCTGCAGAGTTCATAAAATACTCGAATCCTCTGAATTGTATCAATCCAGGAAACAGCATCTTCTCTCTAGTATCTAGAGATGGTCTAGTTAGCTGCGTCGAAATGGCCGGGCTTCGGGATCATGTGATGCGACTCAGGTAAGCGGCCATCAAAGCCCCAGGCCTGCGCTTCTCAGTAGATCTTCTGTGTCTTCGTCTCCTCCCTTGAATCCGCCGCTCATTAATAGTACTCGCGATCTCTCCTCCCCCCCTTGTTTCCTTTGTTATTTCGACTTGTTCTTCTTTCCCTCATTCCTGGGCCACTCGCGTCTGATCGCGTTCAAGTTGCGTCCGAGTTGGTTCCGGTTATCGATTCCGATTTAAACTTGCATCACACCATCACTCTACAACACCATGGCCGCACCGCCTGCTCGCCAGTGGGGTGTGACCCCCCCGATATCGACGATATTACCAACTCCAGATGAGGTCGCTGCCAATGATGATCTCATTGCGGAATTGAAAGCGCAGAATAACTTTGAGCCGCCTTCCGAGACAGAACGCAGGTATGCCGATCACCATCCTCTTGTCGCGTGAGCGTATTATGGGCACTGATGTAGTTTATCAAGACAACAAATGCTACAGTTACTTCAGCGCTGTGCGACAGAATTTGTTAAGGTTGTGAGTCGTAACAAAGGGTTGTCGCCAGCCGCCGTCGAGGCCGCCGGTGGAAAGATCTTTCCCTATGGAAGTTATCGTCTGGGTGTTTACGGGCCCGGTGAGATCTCAATAGGTCCCAATGATTTTCGATCATCAATATTGACTAGCTCTACTCTACAGGTTCGGATATCGATACCCTTGTTGTAGGGCCAAAGCATGTCCTCATCGATGACTTCTTCGCCGAGTTCCCTCCCGTCCTTGAAAACCTCTCCCCGCAAGGCACAATCGAGAAAATGACACCGGTCCCCGATGCTTTCGTACCGATTATCAAGTTGGAGCTAGCAGGGATTAGCATTGATCTTATCTTCGCTCGTCTAATCGTCCCTTCGGTGCCTTTGAACCTCGACCTTAAAAACAATGATTATTTGCGTGGGCTGGATGAGAAGGAAGTACGATCGCTCAATGGTACGCGTGTGACAGACGAAATTCTGGAGCTCGTACCTCAGCAAAAAACATTCCGTCTCGCCCTGCGTGCCATCAAGCTTTGGGCTCAACGTGGGTTTCCATTGATGGTTTAAATTCACATATTGCTCTTACTAAAGCTAACAACTGATTCATAGGCCGAGCAATCTACGCGAACATTGTCGGTTTCCCAGGTGGTGTTGCATGGGCTATGTTGGTGGCGAGAGTGTGCCAGCTGTACCCGCAGGCGACCGGCTCTGTAATCGTTGGCAAGTTTTTCAGGATCATGAACAAGTGGGCTTGGCCCCAGCCCGTTTTGCTAAAGCAGATTGAGGACGGCCCTCTTCAGATGAAAGTTTGGAATCCGAAGGTAAGAAAACAGATTCCAGCTCACCTCGGTCACCTTGTAATATAGCTGACACTCATTTCGCAAAGATTTACCACGGAGATCGTTTCCATCTCATGCCTATCATTACCCCGGCTTATCCGTCGATGTGTGCGACTCATAACATTTCAATGTCGACTAAAACCGTTCTCCTCCGCGAACTGCACAGGGGCGGGGATATTGTGGACAAAATCTTCACGAAACAGCAGACTTGGAATGATCTTTTTGCTCTTCATACTTTCTTTACAAATGACTACAAGTACTACCTCAGTATAACCGCGTCTAGCAAGACAAAGGAAGCGGAATCTGTCTGGTCTGGTCTGGTCGAATCGAAGCTTCGTCACCTTGTTGGAGCTCTTGATCGTAAAGCCATTATTGCGGTAGCCCATCCTTTCCCGAAAGGATTCGAGAGAATCCACGCAATCAAAAATGAGGAAGAAATGGAAGCTGTTAAGAACGGCTCAACAAAGTACCAGGCGAAGGGAACTACTACGGAGACGACTGATCAGACTAACGATGCGGCGCATCAAGCTGCCGCGGAGACTGGTGCTGAGAATGCAACAGTGCCCCAGCCAGCTGAAAATTCAGCTGAAAATCCAGCTGAAAGTGACAGTCGTACTGTATACACCACAACCTATTACATTGGTCTGGAGCTGAAGCCTTTGGAGCCAGGTATGACGACATCTTACATACTGCATTACTCTTTCTAACTCATAATAGGTGCACAACGCTCTCTGGATATATCCACTGATTCCTCCATTTTCAAATCCATGTGTACCTCTTGGCCTGGTTACCTGCCAGAAGTCCACGATCTCGCTGTCACCCACGTTCGAAAGTGCGTTCTTACTTTTCAAGCAAATGGGCAATTATCTAATGCAATGCAGTTTCGACCTCCCTGATGATGTGTTCCAACCCGGCGAAACTCGACCTGTCAGACCGAAAAAGAAGGTCACGAAGAGAAGCGAAACCGCTGGCCAGAAGAGGCGACTCGACGATCTAGACGTAAGTGCGCCGAAAAGACATCTAGCTTGAATATTACTCCGCGCGACATCAACCCTCGACTTCGCTTCCCAAATTCAGCCAAATATACCAATAAAAGCCCCCACTCTGCCAACAACTAGGAATAACTAATCCACTCTACGTTACGAATTAGGGCGCTCAAAGTGCAGCGAAGCGACAGGTCACCCCGAATAATCTGTCCGGGGCAATGACACCTGCTTAAACGACCAGGATGCATTATCACTTCCAACCAAATACATCACGCCGGGGCTGGCCCCCACCAAACACCAACACCAACACCGACTTCTCTCAGCACGCTGGGTCTATTCTAAGCTCTGTAATGTGTCGCTGACGTGAATGTTCCCCCCTGAACCCTGATTCTCTGGCACTTACCAACCTACGGGCACCCCCGAGTGAACGGCATCGCAGCCCCTAGAGCCAAAGGTTGGTTCTTTTTTTCTTTTATTTCCCCCTCTAGGTGGACGCTTAATTGTCTGTGTGCTACCGAACGTCTAGTGCCCGGAACTTTCGGAGCAACTGTCTTGTATGTATCGATTGAAGGTCTTGCAGATAGCTTAGCTAGGCTCGTCCAATTTAAAGGATTATGTCCGTTATGGACGGGCAAAGCGTAATTAAAATATGGTGCACACGACTTACTAAGGCACCAATTACCCGAGAACGAAAGTTACTTTAGTCACTCGTATAAACTCCTACCCTAAGTGGTCAACCAGTAAGCCATCATATCGGGTGCGAACAAAAGAACGAGAACGCGAATGCAACCAAAAAGTAATAATAGTAATAGTTTAATTTGACACTGCCATGCCTGGATGGTGGCCGTAAAAGTCCCGCTAATAATAGGTATCAAGTTATTGCACATGTGAACCAGAGGTATCCTACTCCGAGTTGCTTGCCCGTAAATGCCAGAAGAAAAAAGAAAAACAAGATAGTTAGAACACCATTCCACATCTAATGATCCTTCACGGTGTAATATGGAGCGCCAAGTCGGTTGTAAATTTTAAATTCACGTGGTTTGATGAACATTGGCTCTGTGGCAGCCAAATAATCTTTGTAGTAGTCCTTGGTCATTTGGTCCTATAGTGTGCATGTTAGCCCTAAATTCCCTCGTTCACCACATGACACTCGTCTATTTTTTTTTTTGGTTTCTAATGTCCCCTGCTCACCTCAACGAACCACTCGACGGTGGCAGACCTATTTAACGGGATAATTAGCACGTGCCTTTGTTAAATTTAGGTAATTGGGGTCCAAATACCAATTTTCCACCCAGCTTATTGTCCCCGGCTCTTTCGGATCTTGGTATACCTCAAAGAAGCGGCATTCGGGCTCTTTGATTATGGCATCATGAGTAGGCTTGAAATGCTTGAAGAACTTGTCGACATTCTTGGAATCGATGAAAACCTTCACGTGGAGACTGAACCCTGGACCAGGCATCATGGCGATAGTTGAAGCGAATTGATTGCGAGCCGTCCGTCCTCTTGCTTTCCAACTTTCTCTATGTCAATAGAGTCACACTTTTCAGGGGTTGTTCTTGCTGAAGTTGTAGCAGTCTTTCAAATTGAACTTGACGTAGGGCTGGTAGGTTTAAATAGGTGGAGTTGAATTTAAATAGATCCTCGTGGTAAACCGATGGAGTCTGACACTAGAGCGGAATCCCCCAACGACCCAATCTGAAACCGGCCCCATTGATCGCCCACGATGCTGGCTGCTTGCTTCGGGGGCCAGTCCAGCATACTTTTATTCCCGAGCAACACGGGAAAGGAAGCGAAAACGTGGTTATGCCGGGAAATTTGGGAATTTTTAGCGCGAGCGGGCGTGAATTCTGCACCAAAGATACTTAGGCCCCCCGATCCTTCCTTCAGCCGAGACCCATAAAATCAAGGTTCAGATGGCCTGGACACCCAGTGGCTGGTATGGCTCTTCCAGTAAATCGACCTCCCTCGACGTCAGTTTGATTTGCAGTGCCTCCACTGCAGCCTCAATCCTGTGGACACTATTCAGTCCAACAATTGGACAGGCTCCTTTCTGCATCAACCAGGCCATCGCAACCGACCCCATCCCGCATCCTTTACTACTAGCTATCTCTTCCACCCTCAGCACAATCCTCTCGTTGGCATCGCCAATGAACCACTTTTTGGTCTTCAAATCCTGATCGGCCCGCGCCGACTTCTCTTGCCACGGACGCGCGAGCAGGCCCCTGGCTAACGGACTCCAGGGTATTAACCCAACGCCCTCCGCTTGGCAGAAAGGATTCATCTCACGCTCTTCTTCTCGATAGAGTAAATTATACAATCCCTGCATACTCACGAACGATGTCCACCCATTCATCTTCGCTGTATATTGCAATCTCGCGAACTCCCAGCAGTGCATGCTCGATGCCCCCAAATATCGCACTTTCCCCATCTGCACTACGTCATGCAATGCCCGCATAATCTCTTCAACCGGCGTCTCGGAGTCTAACCGGTGCAATTGTAGAACGTCAATGTAGTCTGTATTGAGCCTGCGTAGCGACCCCTCTACCGCGTCGAAGATATGCTTGCGGCTTAGACCCATCTGGTTGACCAGCGGCCCGTCGTTGGTGGCTGGATTGGGGCGCGCATCGGGCTGGTCCTCGAGCACGGGATAGTAGATTTTGGTCATGATTACAACTCGGCTGCGCGGGATTGAGTATGTAGCCAATGCTTTCCCGATAATCTCCTCCGATTGACCGTTGGAGTATGTGTTGGCAGTGTCAAAGGTGTTGATCCCCATATCGTAGGCTTTCTTGATCAAAGGCAAGGACTGGGCTTCGTCTAGTACCCATGGCGAACCTTCCCAGCCGGGATTTCCGTATGTCATACAGCCAAGAATGATACGAGAGACTTTTAGCCCACTATTACCAAGTCTTTGGTATTCCATCTTGGCTAGAGGCCTGTCAGTCTGGGGTGTGCTATTCCTTGCTATCGTTGCTGATGGTGGACCCATTGCTTAGCGTTGGCGCAGATACCACCTTATTGACTTTCCTCGAGGGGATTTTAATCTTTGAAATTCCTTTTTATTTTTCTTGGTTTGGCTTTATACTTCATTTTCGGCCCCGGACCGCCCAGTCGGTCGGGAATCTCTCCGCGACTTTTAATAGGGCAATTCTGCGACCCATTCCTCGCCACCCGGACGTCTTAGTTGCTCTTAGCTGAAATTATAGTATTTTCTTTATAATTAGCATCAATCCTTTGCAGGAAGAGCAGAGGGTATAGATGATTTCATTTATGTTATACCCTAATTTAATCTAACTCATTCCATTTGACATCATATCCGGAAACGTAAACTCCCCAAAGTCAGCTAGCAAGAAATCGTCAACAGGGGTCACGAGAGTCTCCCCTGGAAATGAAAAGGATCCAGGGGCTGGATGGATTTGGCCCTGAAGAGTTGGCGTTTGGTACTCCATCGGGTGGGTGGACCCCGGCAGTGGGGGAACTATACGTTCTCCTTCTCTCTGCAAAGAGCCCACACACTCGTGGAGCTTCCGGGTCAGCCCTGGAGTCATTCGGCAAATAGGGTGCTGCTGCACGCTCGGAGTATCCTGAAAGAGTTCAAGGACTTTTCGGATTAACTCGGAGTCCTGCGCGGCCGAGATCGAAAGTTGTGTGTGGTAGTTCTTAGTCACTTCGAGTAGAAAGTGGCCGGCGAAGGCGATCATGATGTGGAAGTAATGCGGCATTCCCACGAGACTATGGCGAAGGTTTTCCTCGTGTAGGATCATCTCGAAAATTGCAACTGCAGCCTCGTGGGCCATGCTAGCTGCTGTGATGAAATGGGGCGGAACGGGCTCGCCATGTAAACCTTTGAAAACTTGGTGGCCTAGGTATAATTTGCCGAAATGATAGTGTAGCTGTAAGCCTCGCCTAGGGAATTCTCCGATGTATGGATCGGGCTTGAATATTGCTGAGAATCTGTTGAACCATCGGTCTAGTTGGCGTGAGTAATGTGTTATTTGATTCGCCAATGATTGAGGCACGCGAGCTTCTTGATCAGAACCAAGCAAATCGCGTACTTGACTCATGATAACTAGGAGTGCTACCTGTGAAATTAATCGGACATCTGAATCTGTGGTATCTTCTCTAGTCAAGAAGGACTCCCAGTTGAGAGCGATTTCCTTATCACTGCGCAGCAGCGGATCACGGTTGTGGAGGATCGAGAGATGCTGATCGGAAATGAATATAAGGTACCAAAGTCGCACCCTATCTTTCATTGCCATGATCTCAGCGGGCCCAGCAGATGAGACTCCTGGGCCTGGGAGTAACGTGGGGTCAATGGGGTTTGAGAGACGATTGAAACTACGATGTAGTCTCATATCGGCTGCACGGCGGATAGCATCACTAGAGAGAATTCTTGACGCGTCGGAGAGCCAGAAGGAACTAATACATAAAGCTCGAACATATTCAAGGTCGTGTTTTTCAAAGATTGAACGAGACATCAGACGGCGAAACTCTCGATTGCACGCCTCATATACCGCTTGCGAGTGTGGATCTTGTAGTGCCGATACTGTGCAAATGGCAGCAAACAGCACAGGTGCTGTGTTCCTGATTTGTTCCAGACTGTGATATCCGCCGCATATGCCATAAAGATACGGATCAAGCTTCGTGAAGTACCTCTCGACAAGAGCTTCTGCGACACTCAGGTCGATGACGCCTTTAGTCACCAAATCCTGGGGTTGAGGGTGAGTCCTTTGCCGCGTGGTGCTACCTGGAGTATGTTCGGATGACCTAGGGCTTCCCAATTTTGCAATATCCAGATATGTATCGATAGGAGCCTGGACAGCGGAAGGCGTGTCAGGCGGAGAAATTTCACAGCCATCCAGATCCTCGGTGTCGCGGTCTAATTCCTCATTAGGGTCCACCTTACTCTTTAGTTGTGGTATGTCTTCAGAAGATCCCAATGGCTTTGGCTGCGGTAAACTCAGGTGCTGGCAAATGTTGGCTAGGGCTTCATGAACATTCCGTATATCGCTTTGCAGAATATCTGTGTTTCTAGATCTTGGCGTTAGCATACAATTGGCCAATACATCATCTTCGCTAGCTTACTTTACTTCCTCGACCAATGATTGGAGACTCTTGTTCAGAACGCAAGATAGTCCTCGGCGCCGGCATCGAGTACATGGTGGACCCTCGGACATATCACATTTGATCTGCCATTGATTAGGTTGCCTCCAAGACAAAGACTCAGCTGCAGCCCTAATGGTCGATGACATACCTTTTGCTTCCTACATGCTCCACAAGCAGTGATTTTGCGGGTAATCCCCGGCAAAACATCCATCACACCGATATCCCTTGCATTAGACAAGTCTGCATGAGCCGTGGAATCCGGCAAGGCCTCCGATGTCTCTTCGGTCCAGGTCCGCTTCCGTTTAGCCATAGTTTCCGGGGCGTTGAGGTTGTTGAGGTATCTGAAGAGCAGCAGAACAGGCCCGGTGAGTACCCCGAGAGGGTTTTATCAACGATCGAGGGGGGGCAAAGCCATCTTCCGCCGTGGATTAATCGCACTGATTCTTATTCGTTCAACTGTGCACCCATTTAAGCGTGACCTCGGACTGCACTGAAACGGCATAGATCACCCTATTCCCCCGGAAGCTTCCCCACGCCAACCACCCCGTCCCTCGCAGCTTATTGGAGGCCCATTGTGGCCCTGGGGTTCCCCCGCACTATGGAAAAGACTCCGGCGCGGAAACCTCGGAGAGACGCCGATGCAGCTGGGATTCACGCACCGCGCAAGAATGGTGCATTGTTCTATAAGGCAAATCAATGGTGCCATACCACGGATCAAAGGAAGTTTCTCCTTGCGATTCTCCAATCTTAGACATACAACATGACCTCGACACTCGCAGCCAAGTCCAAGCCTGCGCCACCGGGTATTTACGTTCCAGTTCTCTCGCTATACAAACCAACATCGCGTCAGGAGATCGACTATGACGCCTCTTACAAATTCTTCAAGCACTTGGTTCGCGGGGGTCTAGACGGCCTCGTTCTTGCAGGAACAAATGCGGAGGCCGCCCTGCTGGCCCCTGAGGAGCGGAAAGAACTCATCAAGGTCGCAAAGAAAGCGACGGCTGATGCTGGCCGACCGCAAGTTCCTGTAGTCGCAGGAATTAGTGGACAATCTACAAATGAGTCGATTCGCTTGGCTGAGGATGCCTTGAGTGCGGGCGCGGACTTTGGCCTGCTGCTACCACCAAATTACTGGGCCAAAGCAGTCACAAAGGATGTTATCCTGAGTTTCTATCGTGAGGTTGCAGATGCCACGGCATTGCCAATTATCATCTACAGCGTGAGTAACTAATTCCACAGAAAGCCACTATTTGCAAACTTTAACTCCAGACTCTACATAGTTCCCAGCTGTATGCAATGGCGTTGATTTGAATTCCGACACCATCTCCGAACTTGCCCAACACCCCAATATCGTCGGTGTCAAGCTGACCTGCGGCAACGCTGGAAAGGTGACTAGGCTTTCTCACGAGTACACCCGTGAGCAATTTGCCGTCTACGCGGGCTCGTCGGACTGGTTAATCCCCTGTCTAGCAGGCGGAGGTGTTGGCTGCGTGACTGGAATCGCCAACATTTTCCCCAAGAGTGTTGTAAAGCTATATTCATTATGGAACGAGGGTAAATTCAAGGAAGTGAAAGAATTGCAGGGATTAGTCGCTCAAGCCGAAAAGGCATGCAAGGAGGGCATCGCACTCACCAAATACGGGGCCTTCCTTTTCGCGGGCCCGGCTGCTGGATTGACCGATCCAAAGACCTTTTGGCCGCGTAAGCCATATGTCCCTGTTGGTGCTGACAAGTCTGCATGGGTGGAGAAGGTCATGAAGCACTTGGTTGAGGTGGAGAACAGCTTGCCTGACGCTTCTTAGGTTGACATTTGTCCATTCACAGAAAGCTATAGAAATTGACACGAGAGCCATGAATATAGAATATTAATGTTCCATGCCAACATATTGCAACTTGAAGCTTTGTTCCTACTCGATGAGTAGACTAACTTGAGCCGTGGTATATCCGATCGTGAAATCCTCCAGGCTCATCGGTCAGTTGGTTCACTTGACGTTATTGACGTTGTGAGTCAACCTTTATGCAGAGAATTCCATAATCGTACTAGTACTTTTGAACATAGAGGATCACATTGTCACAATTGTTTGGGTTTATTGATCTTTAGAATACTTGTAAATGGCTCTAAATATGCCTGGAGACCTTTATGAGAAGAAATCCTCCGTTAATCGAATGTACTTGATCCGTTGCCTCCAGAATGTGAAAGCAATATGAATCGCGCTATCATCTTGGACAAAAATGCTGGGATATGATAGTTCCCGGTTGAGCTTCTTCTCGCTATTATTTGTCAGGCAGTAACCATCTCCCGCCTCAAGAGTCTTCCATTTCCAGGTGGCGCCATTATCATCGCTCCAGGCGACATTCAAAGGCGCGCGTGGAGCACCCCAATAAGCGTCCTTTCCATGTTTACTGGCTTGATTTGCGCGGGTGTCCGTGCCATCACTTATATCATCATACAGGCCGTCGCGTCTTCCAAGAGCATCGGCCTTAGAAGAATGGTTGTAAACAAGGACAACGCGACCTGAAGGCAGAACACCGAAGCAGACACCCGCATTAGGATTGGGGAGTACTGTAGGAATGGGCTCGCTCCAGTCGAGACCATTAGGAGAAGTAGATAGATAGACATAGTCAGCCCAGCGACTCCGATATAGTCCGAGATATGTGCCATTCTTTAGTTGCTGAATGTTCATGTGCACGCTGCCATAGCTGTTGGGGACCTCTCTCTCCGTCCAGCTTTGTCCCTCATCGCGAGAAATTCTAATGCAAGAAATATCGTCATTTCCTAGCCACCTTTCCCCGGGCTGGGCTCGACATTTAAATATAGGAACAACCCAGGCCCCGTCTTCAAGCACAACGACTGGTTGTCGGATGAATGTGCCAGGTTCACTGAATAAAACGCTAGGTTCGGACCAATTGAATCCGTTATCCTGGGAACGGAGCTGCTTGACAATCGCCGAATCTTGATTTCCAGCATCCTGAGATGTATAGAGCAAGCGGATTTCTCCCGTTGAAGGAACGCGAAAGAGAGTTGGGTTTTGTTCGCTTCTCGTGTGGTCATGGGTCATCTTCACTGCTGGACTCCATGTTTCTCTGCCCTTCTCAAGTCGAGACATGTATATGCAAATGTCCGGTCGGCCTTCAATGCTTCCACCGAACCAAACACAAAGCAAATCTCCATTTGGCAGGAGCAGAAGGTTGGAAGCGTGACATTGTGCTGTCAGTGCGGGAATATACGCCTCGGCATATGAGAAGCCCTTGCTATCAATTGACTGAATATTGGGGTCGAAATTGGGCGCCTCGAGCGTCTCCGGAGAAGCCATTTCGATATATTTGTGACTTGAATTGCGAGCGGTTGTCCAGAGAGAGAGAGAAGCGACGTGAGAAATAGATAGCACTGTGGCAAGTCAGTTCTTATCTTATCGGCCTTAGCTTGATGTCTCCATCTCCTCCACCTTCGTATCCCTAAAGCTCGAAATTATCGGTTTGCTCACCGATCAACACCGAAAATGAGTTCATAACCGGAGGACAACCCGACCCCAGAGCAGACAATGACTCCACTCCCCCACTTCCCCATGGGGTTTGTGGAAGGGAGTCTGAGCTTAGAAAGCTTTATTTCCATCAGATATACGGCGTGCGCTGGGTATAGAGGGGACCCGGTGGGCTTTTACTCTGTTCTACTACACAATCTAACTTCCCTCAAAATTACATATCTCGAAGAGCAGAAAAATCTTGCTGACATTGAGCCAAAATGGCGGGAGGAACAAGTATCTGGATTAGCAACGAGGCTAAGACTGATCCGAGAGCGATATTCAACCTGAGGCTTCTGTTCCTCCTCGTGGCTGTATCATGGGGTGGATCATTCTACGGATTTGATACAGGAAATATCGGTGGGATCCTGACGCTCCCATCCTTTCAGAATGCGTTTGGCTTGAACAAGATCTCCCAAGCCGATCTAGACAACCGCAAAGTAAGCTGGTCCCTATCCTACCTTCTGCATATTTATCATAGAGTCCTCATAGATTTAGGGAACTATTGCCTCAATGCTCGCAGCTGGAGGTTCAGCAGGCGCCTTGCTTGCAGCACCAACTTCCGACTACCTGGGCCGGAAGTGGTCTGTGTTTGGCTGGGGATTGATCTTTGTCATTGGCGCAGCGATGCAAATGGTCGCCGACTATGATGTCCTTCTGGGCGGTCGGTTCGTTGCAGGTATGGGTGTTGGTGCATCTTCAATGCTGACCCCCCAGTTCCTTGCCGAGAACTCTCCAAAGTCTGTCCGAGGGTCAATGACCGCCATGTATAATTTGATGATCGTGACCTCGCTCATGTTGGCATTCTGGGTCAACTATGGTGTTTCTAATTGGAACTGGGCCGGAGTGGAGAAGGATAATACGCAATGGCGTACGGCCATGGGTATTCAGATCATCCCCGGTGCTTTGATGTGCTTGATGATTCCTTTCGTGCCCGAAACACCTCGCTGGCTGATAAATCATGGTCGATCAGAGCAGGGACTGGAAAACATATGCCGATTGCGAAAGCTACCTGCTGACCACGAGTATGTTCAAACCGAGTACAATGAGATCCAGGCCCAGGTCAGGCATGAACAGGAATGCTTCGAGGGTCATAATTATTGGGTTGTGATGAAAGATATCTTCACATCCCGAAACAATTTTCAGCGTTTCTTCCTTGCGGTCATGCTCTTTCTTTTCCACAAATTCACCGGAACGGATTCTATCAATGTTTGTCCATTACTCATATACTCCAAATTTTTTTTTGGCATCTTGCTGACCATATTCTAGTACTATGCACCGGAGATCTTTGATCTAATTGGAGTAGGTGGTGGCTCAAGTACATTACTTGATACTGGCATCTACGGCGTTGTCAAGACCGTCACCACGATAGTCTACGTGGCATATCTCGTTGATCGCATCGGTCGGCGTGTTCCCCTACTAGTTGGGGCCACAATACAAGCCACTTGTATGCTGTATCTTGCTCTATATCTCCGATTTGCCGATACGAATGCAAGCAAAGTGGGTGGAACACCCGCAGGCGGAATCGTCGGCATTGTTGCGATCTATATTTATGCATTTGGATGGTCATTTGGTCACTCTGTCGCGTGCTATGTTGTCGCAGCAGAGATCTTTCCTACCAGAATTGTAAGTATTTAACCAGGGTGATAATTTGAAAGCTTCTAACGTTCAAAAAGCGATCTTTTTGCATGGCATTTTGCTTCTTCATCAATTGGATTGTTGACTACGGCATCACCCGTGCGACCCCTAATATGATCACAGAAATGGGATGGGGTGTCTTTCTATTATATTCCATGTTGACTTACCTTGGCGTTGTGTTCGTATATTTCTGTCTTCCAGAGTTGAAAGGGCGATCCATTGAAAGCATGGATAACCTGTTCGAGAGACCTCTTTGGACGATGTGGCGACACGCCTACCCAAGTGAAGAAGAGAAAGTACGCTCGGACGTTTTGGAAGAAATTATGACCGGAAAGGTCTTGGACCATTCCAAGAGATCGGGCGTGGAGCATGTTGAAAATGCTTGAACCTTCGGAGCCATCTTCGCATCCCTAGCATGGATGACTGATAACTACGAGTCATGGGGTCTACCAATCATCATTTATTAATATGGAATTTCCCTTTGTAGAGCTACTCTCCTTCGGGAACTATGCATAGCTACGAGCAGTCAATACTACTAAGCACGTGGAAATTGAGGGGGAAAAGGCACATGAATCCACCCTGAGGACGCTTCCATTCCATGAAGAAGCGTTAGAAGGAACAATCCATGTTACGACATTATTCATTTCTTTTCACGATTCATTCAACAATTAACCAGTATTCAGATCTTATTTATGTTCCTGGTGACACGGATGTCAGGACCGCTGTAACTTACTCTAGGGGTGCCTTTATCTATCGGGTCAATTCCGACATTGTGCGCGAGGGGCAGGAAGCCCGTTCGTAGCGGGATTCTCTCCGATGCGTTATGCGGAGTTCTCCACACACATCATCCTGGGGTAAATAATAGCTGATAACTTCAAGCAAACAAGCATCACTTCATTCATTCATTGATCTTTCTATAGTGTGCTTCCAAACACAAAATGTCGGGCGCTATTCAAGACAAGAAGTTCACGCTAAACACTGGAGCAAAGATCCCAGCTATCGGGTTCGGAACATGGAAAGCTGGACCTGGAGAGGCGGGGGCAGCTGTCAAAGCAGCCTTTGAAGCAGGATACAGGCATTTCGTACGTGACAATGATTTAAATTTCCGAAGAAAGAAAAATGGCTCACTGGCTGATTTTTACTAGGACTGCGCACCTCTGTGTGAGTATATGTGAAATAGGATAGGGCAAGTCTTCTCTAATCAATATTCTAGATGGAAATGAGGCCGAGATTGGCCAGGTTTTCAAATCAACTAATGTTCCACGTCATGAATATTTTGTGACCACGAAACTGTGAGTCTAGCAGCTCCTACTATACTTGCCGCTTTGACTATTAACAAGGATTTATCTTTCTAGCTGGTCATCGGACCACCGCCGTATCACTTCTGCACTTCAAAAGTCACTTGACGACTTGGGTTTAGAATATGTAGACCTTTATCTAATGCATTGGCCCGTCACTCTGCCAGAGTCTGGACCGGACACATACGGTAAAGAGGATCGGACTACCCATGATCCAGAATGGGACTTTACCGATACTTGGCGCGAACTGGAGAAATTGCTGGAGACGGGGAAAGTACGCGCTATAGGAGTTGCAAATTTCTCTACAGTAAACTTGGAAAGGTTGCTGAAGAGCTGCAAAGTGGTTCCTGCGGTTAATCAGACAGAGATACAGCCTTTGTTGCCTCAGAAGAAGTTAAATGCTCTGTGCTCGTCGAAAGGAATCCATCAAACGGCATTCGGACCCCTTGGTGGTAGTGGAAGCACTTTGCATGAAAATCCAGCGGTAAATAGAATTGCAGAGAAGAGAGGTTGCAGCTCTGGTAATGTTTTACTGAGCTGGGGCGTTCGTAAAGGATGGAGTGTGATACCCAAGAGTACGACTCCAGTCAGAATAGCCTCTAACCTGCACCAAAGCTTTGATATGGATGATCAGGAGACAGCGGAAGTAGACGACCTGGTCAATGTACTCGGTGGTAAGCGTTTCAACCGCCCGAACTGGGGAGCAGTTATCTTCCATGATGATGAGGAAGCAAATGTGCATTAGAAACTATACAAACCAATGTGAATACCTCGAACATGCTTATTCTAGACCTATTATATTCAATAAATCAGCGAATACTTGGTTACATGAGGTCATTTGAATACCTACTGATAGTTCAAGATCCATCACAGTGATATTGTATAAGAAAAGAATATCTATACCCAAACCACAACTTTGCACCTTTTCTCCCCCAGTCCCCAACCGAGCTCAATTTTGGCATGGGATTGGGGTTAGAATTACTCTTGATTTCTTTTCTTCTCTTACCAAGCTACTACATTATTTGTCTATAGGATAAAAATCTACCGAACCAGTACTTTTCACCGGAATTCTCCTGCTCAAGATGATTTCATCCTCGCAGTTTTTAGTAATTGAATCACGAGTTCAGTTTGAAAGAAAATTTTGCACATGAATAATTGGTAGAGGTGAGTATATCCATCATATTAGATCGATTTCAAGATCAGTTCAACTTCCTCATCTGCGGCTTCGAGGGCATGCTGAGCAGTGAATTGTGGGGACCATCCCAGCTTTAGCGCATTCCTTGTCTCCAGCGTGCATTTGCCTCCAAGTTGTAGTGGAACGAGTTCCTTCGGGGAGCCCAGTGCCTCGCCCATCTTCTGTAAAGCTGTGTCATCGGCCGCCTCGACATCTTCAGTTGTGATTACACCGCGTTTGAAAAGCCCTTTCGCCATCGCACGATAAAGTTCATTCCACACAATGAAACCGCTTGATGCTAGGTAATAACCATTCTTACCGTGGGCGATTTCTTTGGCTGACAGTATGCTGCGCAAGATCTCCAGGTAAAGTCTTGCATTGTCAACAACGTGGCATACAGGCCAGATCTGTTTTCTATTAGTTTAATTACAAGCAGCGAAGGGAATGATTTCGTACGTATCCATCCTCATCCGGTTGAAACACTTGTCCAGCACCTTTAGCTGCCTTGACTATGGCGACAGTTTGGATCGAAATAGAGTTGCCAAAGCCTTCGCCCTGGCCGTAGACGACGCAAGGAATAAAAATGTAACTGTGTACACCGTAGTCTTCGGCTGTTTCAATCACAATATTGTTCGTATCAAGGGCCTATAAATCGTCAATATCTGTGTATCTCTTGACTTTTTTCAATGTTGATAATATCTACCGGTTGCACGACAGGAATCTGAGGCTTGGCTGATTTTTGAATGTTGTATAGTTGGGGATCGTCATCCCGCAAGGCTTTGTCTGTCGGGACCCCAGCATGGCTACTAAATAGCTTCGCACCTGATGTATGTAGAAAATGCACATCCTTCCCAGTTCGTTTCTTGACTTCTGCAAGAGCTTTGATCATAGGCAATTGAGCTTCTGATGTCATCGCGTCGATAAGAAAAAAAATGATACTGATTTCATTGTCAACGATGGTAGATCTGATCTCTGACTCCTCCTTGAGATTAACGACCAATGGCTCGGCACCATATTTTTCCACTGCCTCGCCTTGCTCCGGCTTGCGAACAAGAGCGAAGAGCTTCCGGTAGGCGGGGAGATCCGCACCGGCCCAGCGGGCCAGCAATGTACCGCCCAGATACCCCGACGCGCCGGTAATCAAGATATTGTGAGACATGTTGACTTCTATTCGATGAGCAGGGACACGGATCTCTACATGTAACAGTACCTGATTAGATGAAGGCCAATTGTGAAGGAGAAGGTGATGAAATGATAAATAAAGTGTCTTGGCTTCGATGTCTTAGTGTTTCTTGGTAAGCGGAAGCCTCATTAATAATCATGTCTGACTGCGTACTTCCCAGGAAAGCCTCAAACCTAGTGAGATAGGTGGATAAGTAACTAATTTATTCCTTCGTTACTAAAGGCTTAGTCACTGGCTAGCTAATTAACTTAGTTAACTAACAATCTCGTTAGTTACTTACTAAGGCTTGGGTAGCCAGCTCCTAGATTTCTTTTGTATGTCAACGTAAGAGATGACTAAATTCCAAATACATCTTTCTATTATGCATACAGGGCACATAATAGTAGCCTCTTGAATCGGCTAAGTTGGCTTACGTAAAACCATCTAATGTGGCTGATCCCAATAGCTCCATTTTCTAAGGTTGAGTCCTCTTCCAAGGACACGTCAAAGTCCCAACTTTCAAAGCACATAGCGAAATCTCGGATTCTATGAACGTGTTAACTTATTCGTATCACTTATGGGTAAGGCGATTGAAACTCACTTCAAAATCAGTCATATCAGCTATCTCATCATTCTCAGAGTGCATACAAGTTGCGTCATTGACCAAATCTCGTTTCATATTGCGGCGAGTCAATAGGATACGTAGACTCAACGCCAACACCGCTTGCGCAGATGCACAAGCGAGAATCAATTTGCAGCCTGTCTGATAAATCGGAGCCTCTCTCGCTAAGAAAGCATGCGGTCCTATGATATTACCAGCACAATAGGCTAGAAAGACCAGAGCGACACCCGTGGTGCGCTTTGTATATCCCCCAAGATTTGTGGCAGGCATTTGAAGGGCCAAGACCAATGAACACACGTAGGCCCCAATGATGTAGTAGCCGAAAAGTACACCAACTTTGTGATCTTTGTGGGAAAGTCTCCAAAGTAATGACGCTCCAATTATTGTTGGCAGAAGATATACCAACATAACGATTGTTCGAGAATTGCGGAAGCGGGAAGCGATGAATGTCCCCGACAAGATGAAAAACAGTTGGAATCCTCCCATTGATATTCCTAGAGCAACTGTTGTAAGTGGATCGTCTGTTAACCCTTTGATAATGAGCTTGCTAAAGTTGGCAATTCCACCATTGATGGTCTCATTAAGGAGTGTGAACAAAAACAATATCCACACTTGGGGATCAAGAAGCGCCTCGCGTATCTGATACCATTTGATCTGATGATTTATTACTCCTGTGCGACCAAGTCGACTGCGTCCAATTAGAAGACCCTTTTCCTCAATACTGAATCGCTTTGCTGAGATAATATCGTCTGGGAGGAAAAATATCATTGATATACCCCAAAGAAGTGTTATTCCACCGAGTATGAGATATATCGCTCTCCAAACTGCGATGGTTTTGATCTGACCAATACCAAATGTCAAAACACCACCAATCATGGCGCCGAGACCATTGCAGCTATAGAAAATACCAGCGCGGAACGGTTGCTGGGAGCGCGTATACCACATGCCAACAATCATCATAAAACATGGTGTAATTGGTGCTTCGAATATACCCAGTAGAAACCGGCAGATGGCCATCCCCGTGAACGAATCACAGGCGGCGGTGATCATAAGCATTGCACCCCATGCAACCACATTTATTGAAGCAACGAGACCTAATTTTGTCTTTTGTGCCAAAACATTCCAGGGATACTCGGCCACCAGATATGCAAAGTAGAAAATACTTGCAAGCCAACCATACTGATTGCTTGTCATGTGGGTGGAGGACAAAAGGTCGAAGACTGCCGAGTAAGCCAACGCCGATTTGTCGATGTACTGCAGAGTGTATGTACCGGCAAGCAACGGTAGGAGAATCAGATCCACTTTGCGGGTCAAGGCCTTGTTACGGGGCCCATCGTCCAAAAGACGTTGTAATGTGTCATGCGTGATGGCATGCTTGTGGAGAAAGATCTCACCTTCGTCCAAATCGTCAACAATTCCGACTTGGACATCTTTTTCTTCCGAGTTATCGGGGATGTGCTTGTTGGTGTCGTCTTCCATCCTTTGCATCTAAATGCATTTGAAATTATGATAAATGCCGGCCCAGCATGAATTAATACGAAGCTACCCCGCAGATAACATTTACTTTATCTCTGTTCCTAGCTATCTCAAACTACCCCAATTTTGGGCCCAAGGAGAGATAGTATTGCGGAGTAATAACCGACGGCTCGGACAGCGGCCGAAGGACCAACAACTCAGTCAGCTCAACAAATTCCCCTGCTTAGGGCTTGGATTGAATGCCGTAGATAAGAGAAATACCTTATCTTCTCTTGATTTCCATTGCTTGTCTGGATATTCCGTCCCTCGATAAACGATAAGCGACCAATATGACTGCGTCTTCGACTCCTCCTCCATCAGTAACACTCCCCCAGGGCCATGTGGTTGGTACCTTATTGGAACAAACATCCCCGCAACCTGTGGATGGCTTCTTAGGAGTACCATATGCTCTGCCCCCGACCGGCGACCGGCGATTCCGACCTGCTGCCAAAGTCCCCAATTCGACAAATACGATAGATGCTTCCAAGTTTGGGCATGCGGCCCCAGGGAAGGCGTTGGTTGCAGGCGGGCCAAAGCTCGAGCAGAGCGAGGACTGTCTCACTGCGAATATATTTCGACCTACAGGGACGAAAGATTCGGACAAGCTCCCCGTCGCAATTTACATTCACGGAGGCGCGTTCAATCGAGGTGCTGCTGCAATGCATAACACGGCATCCATGGTCGCCTGGTCCGAGGAGCCATTCATTGGCGTGAGTTTTGGTTATCGAGTCGGAGCTTTAGGTTTCTTACCCTCTACCCTTTCGAAAAAAGAGGGACTCCTCAATCTTGGGCTACGGGACCAGATTCTCCTTTTTGAATGGGTGCAAGAAAATATCGGGCAATTTGGTGGCGATGTTGGAAATGTTACTTTGTTTGGGCTTTCTGCCGGGGCACATTCGGTAAGAGACGCACACGAGTCTATTATATTTCCATATTAACCCATTGAATAGATTGGTCACCATATTCTTAACGTAAATCAAAAATTCCCTAATCTGTTCCACCGCGCTATCCTGGAATCGGGGTCACCGACATCTCGCGCCGTCAGACCGTACAACGCCAAGGTACACGAACAGCAGTTCCAATATTTCCTCAATGAGGCTGGAGTTCCTCCGGACTTACCTGAGAATGAGATATTTCCTTTCTTGCGTTCTCTACCGAGTTCGATTGTTACAAATGCGCAAACAAAGGTTTTTGACAAATACAACCCATCCCTTCGCTGGGCCTTCCAGCCTGTCATTGACGATGATATCATATCGAGAAAACCACTTGACGCATGGAACTCTCAAGACTGGAACAAGGTGCCCATTATGACAGGTTTCAATAGCAACGAGGGTACCATGTACGTTGACAAGACTATGTCTCAGGGGACAGAGTTCCGTAATTTTTGGAAAGAGCTTCTCCCTGAACTTTCTTCATCAGACCTTGACAAGATCGATGATCTTTATCCTGACCCTAGTCTAATTCCCTCATCACCATATATAGAGACAAGAGAGGGACATGGGCTAGGGCCCCAGTATAAACGAATCGAAGCAGCTTATGGCCACTATGCGTATGTAGCACCGGCTCGCCAAACAGCCAATTTCGCTTCCATGCAGGGGGTTCCAGTGTATCTGTACAATTGGGCTTTCCCAAGGACTGTTGTTGGGAGAGCAAACCACGGTGACAACATGTTCTATGAGACTTACAACAAGGAGATAACGGGAATCTCGGAGTCTCAGAAGGAACTATCTGGCACTTTGCATGCGTACATTACAAGTTTCATTACTAAAGGTGATCCAAACGCCATATCTGGTAGGTATAAGAACCGACCGAGGTGGGAGCCTTATTCCGCCAATGATGCCTGTATTCTGGTTTTTGGGGAGGACAATGAGGAACTTATTGGAGGCCGCGCTGCTCAAGCTGCCAAATTTAGGAAAGATGACTGGGCAACCGAGCAGACCGCATATTGGTGGTCAAAAGTGCCAATTTCACAGTTGGCTTGATTGAAGCTAGAATATGAAGGCCTTTAAAGACCAGACCAGAAAAATCTTTAGTTCTACCAGGATCTAGGATCTAGACTTCTCATATTCTCTTCAAGAAAAGTCGGGCCATAGTAGAACTCCTTTTAAATTATAAGTTATAGATATCAGAGAAGAATCAAAACAAATTGATTTTATGCTGGTATTGCTTGTACTAGTACTAGTGGTATCCACAACTTCTATAATCACATTTCTTGACAATGATAGATCCTAGCCCGTTTTTCCTCCACCCGTCTTCGTAGGCGGTTAGCAGAGGGAATTGATATTTGCCGAAGACCCATCGGAGATAAGTGAGATGAGACCATAGATTAAGCTTAGAACTAAGTCAGCTACAACCTTGATCCCAACAAAAAGCGGTGCAGATGACGTTTGAAAGCCCGCAATTACCGGATTTAATGCAATCCCCGCTTCGGTATGGAGCTTGAGATTAGTAATGGCCAACAAACCGCAGTAAACTATGCAAGGGTCATAGCCCAAGGGGCACATTTTGCATACTCTCGAATATGATCGGCAATTTCATCATGGTTTCCCCGCATGGGATCAGTGGTATAAAGAGTGCACGTTCGAGGAGTCGGGAGTGTCCCTCGGTATCATTTTAGATCTTTTTCATCCACATCTTTGTCCCTGAAGCTTAAAATATTTAGCCATTGTTATCATCCGTTTGGAGAGAAGAAAGAAAGAAAGACTCCCACACCAGCCAATCATGAGTTTCGAACCAGTCGGCCCTGCAAAATCTCACCTTGCGCGTTACCGTCTCCTCGCGCCGAGTGCTGCTGTTAAAGTCAGCCCATTATGCTTGGGCGCCATGAACTTTGGTGAGGGCTGGTAAGTGCATGGGCGTGACAGAAAAAAAGCTTGTCTCTGACCAGTGATTCCAAAAAGGGCCGAACGACTTGGAGAATGTAACAAGGAAACTTCTTTCTCGATTATGGACTATTTCTATGAAAATGGGGGTAACTTTATCGATACGTGAGTTCGTCTGCATTCCAAAGCAACAAGTCTCCCTGCTAATTAAATGCCAAGTGCCAACAACTATCAAGACGAAGACTCGGAGAAATGGGTCGGTGAATGGATGGAGGCTCGTGGCGTCCGTGATGAGATTGTTCTTGCTACAAAATACACGTCCCCATACCGCAAATATGTTGGAGGAAACGAGATTCAGGCCAATTATGTCGGTCATAATACCAAGAGCCTGAAGGTTTCAGTAGAGGCTAGTTTGCGGAAGTTAAGAACGGACTACATTGACCTGGTAAGAAGCAGAAGGTTTTTTTTATTTTCTATGAAGAAATATGCTCATAATATATTCAAGCTTTATGTGCACTGGTGGGACTGGAGTACTTCTATTGAGGAGGTAATGCACTCCCTGAACCAGCTTGTCACGGCGGGAAAGGTACTATATCTCGGAATTAGTGACACCCCTGCATGGATTGTCAGTAAAGCCAACCAATGTGCGTACCTTCAGATACGTTGGAATAGAAGGAAGATTCGTGGCACAAGCTAAAAATATCTTTCTAGATGCTCGGGATCATGGCCTTCGCCCATTTTCGGTATACCAAGGTAATTGGAATGCCGCCAAGCGTGACCTCGAGCGTGAGATCATTCCCATGTGCCACGCCGAAGGCATGGGTATTGCGCCATGGGGTGTTCTTGGTCAAGGCAGACTGAAGACAGCAGCCGCTCGGGAGGCATTCGAGAAGTCTGGCCACGATGGCCGCCAGAATAAGCCAGCTGAGATCGATATCGCCGTATCGAATGTGCTAGAAGAGCTTGCGAAAAAGCACAACACTTTGATTACTAGCATTGCATTTGCATATGTTATGCACAAGTTTCCTTATGTGTCGCCCATCATTGGGCAACGCAAAATTGAACACTTGAAGTCCAATATTGAGGCGTTGGGGATTTCGCTTTCAACTGAGGAAATCTTGGAAATTGAGCGGGCATATGATTTTGACTTTGGATTCCCGATGAACTTCTTCTTCCGCGGTGAGAATAAGGAGCCCCATCCAAAGGATGTCATCTTTATGAGTGCTACGGCCAAGTTCGACTATCCTGAGCTGCAGCGAGGCCCTCCGGCTAAGCGCCTCGATGATGCGTGATTGTGATGGATATATTCTACTTAGAGAATGATAAGGTGATCTAGACATCACAAGGCAAGCAAAAAAAAAATACAGTTTCAATCTTATACTTCGTTTAAAAGGAATACCGGATCAGTGTTTCTACCAGATAATTGTCGCAAGATGTTTATATATTAAAGGTCAACGAGGCTGTGTTCAATTGATGCATTCAGAAAGTGTCGTCTCTCTCTCATAATATACTGTTTTGGAATTTGGGAATAACTGTGACTGAAAAGTGAAAAGTTGTGTACATGGTATCATATCTTGTATCGTCTTTTAGTCTATTTATTAGTATATGCTATAGCAACCTTGGAAGTCACGCTGATTATTATGAAAGTCGTCCTGCCACTGTAATATACCATCAATAAAATCTAGAGAATTTCGCCTTACGGCAAATTCGATTAAGTCTAGCCATTCTTCTCACGGGCCTCTGCATATGCATTTTCCTTTGAGAGTCTCTTTTGTCTCCATTTGATGCCGTGGGTCATCATGAGCAAGAACGTTGGCGACGCTGCAAGAGCTATTGCGCCAAGTGTTGTGTAAGCCCACCCCCATCCCATCGCATCTTTCATAGGGCTAATCGCCGCCGAGGATGCGGCGCCAAGTTCACATCGGAATAAGTTATTCGCGGCTGTCGCTGCCGCAGATCTTCCAGGCCATAGATCAACCATAAGGGCGCTCAGCACTTGAGATGTAGCGTTGAGGGACCATCCACAGAAAAAGAGCAATATCACAGGTGCTGCCAAGTTGACTTTGATGCCCAAAATCCAGCCATATGCAATAACAAGTACAATGCTCAGGTAATACATAGGCAATGCAATTTCAAGTCTGACTCTTTCGATGTTGAAGTTGGTCAAATCTTGGCGCACGTTCTTTATCACAGGGAGACCTGCCTTTTTTGCATGTCGTCTGTAGTTCCAGTCCACAAGTCGACCTGTCGTGAAAGCGGAAGCGACACCTCCAGCTCCAATAGGCAGATACATTAGGCCAGTTTGAATGTTGTTGAATTCGTATACCTCGTGAAATGATGTAGTAGCGCCAGTCATGATAGCATAGAAGCATGCAAACATTAATCCCGTTGTTAGAAGGATTATGGAGGTTTCAATATCACAAATAACCTTTATAGTTGGCAGTGGGGAGGGGAAACGTAATCTGTAGTTCTTTCTCACCTCCTCGACTTTCTTTGGGTCAGGTTTCAACCCTTTTTTGGCTTGTCGCTTCTGGCGGATCAGATCGGTCACAGACATATTCAAAGCTGGAGGAGGCACTGATCCATCGCCTACAACCTTTCGACAGGTCTCGGGTAGGAAAAGCAGTAGTAATACAAAGAAGACACCCCCCAAAATTGTAAGGAACCTAAAAATCCAATGCCAGTCAAGATACTGGCTAATCAAACCACCAATTACTGGGGAGAGAGAAGGACCCAGCATCGATCCAAGAGAAGCGAAAGCAATATAATTGCCTCTATCAGCCGAGGTGATCATGTCACCCACCAGGCCGTTTGCTAATGCAACAGTACCGCTACTTCCAGCACTTTGAAGACACCTCAACACAGCCAATGCGGTGTAATTATTCTGTATACTGAGACCAACATTGGCGGCGAGGTATACTGTAAAACAAATCATATATGCTGGTCGTCTACCAGCCCCGTCCGAGAATCCTGCTATAAACATAGGGGCAATTCCTTGAAGAATCTGGTCAACAAAGCGAAACAATGAGTTAGCTACCGCTCAGAAATCCTTGTCGAGGTTTAGACCAACCAGATATGTGGTCACTGTGAGGTCTATTTTCGAAGTAGACACACTCAATGCCGTGGCGATTGTGTCCAAGGCTGGGAAATAGATGCTGGACGAAAGTGGCGAGAAGAATGAAGCAAGAGAGCCAACCATTACCATCGCCCTCTTCTCGTTCACAGAAAACACAGAGAAAAGAGTATACTCAGGCTGATCATGGCTTGGGGCCTGTTGTTCTTCATCTTTGGCTTGTAAAGAGGGGTTTGCCGCGTGGTTGTTTTCTAGCATGGCCGAGGACATGTCTTCGGATTGCCGTTTGGCTGACAATCTGGTGTTTTCGAAGCAAAATAGCCTTATAAGCCTCTAATCTTTGTTCACCAAAGACTACAGGCTCTTTATAAGAGACTTTCAGGTCCGTAGCCTTCATGCCCTGTCGAAAAATTTTGCGCACCGTAAAATATATCGTAAAACCGGAACCGGGCCGCTTTCGGGATGTCTCGCAGAATGAGATGTTTCCAATACAAAGCCAACTGTATGAGTAGTATCATCGGATATCTTGGCAGTAATGCTCGAATAATATTAATTCAAGGCAAGTATAATAGAGTTCAAAAACGGTGTTTTTGTCTTTTTCGATGCTTTGGATGAGGTCTTCAGCATTCACAGCACATCGCTGCTGTGGGATAGGCGATGCCGAGACCGGCAACGAGTTAGTTTCAGTATATCCCACCAGTCCCAAGTGAGTTGAAAAGTGCACGGAATGGGCCGAGAAAAATCGGAACTGGTTGTCTACGGCTACATCTAGGCAACCTTCATCTTCACTTTAATACTTTGCCTTTGGTGGTCTCGAGTTTGGCAGCCGCAGCACTACATCTAACCTATTTATTTTTGCCTCACTCGATGGCCAACTTACACCGTTAATAAATCCAGCTATGCAGTATATAGATAGCAAAGCAAAGAGTCCTCTGCGCCCATTAAGACAACCCCACCCTTGTCGACCCCATTGCTGATTCCTCGTAGAAAAGGACCATTGCTTCTTCATAGTAACACTCATCCAGTACACTCCATAGATATCCGCTCTCTGCCTCAATTCCAATTGGATGGCGCCATGTCCCATCACTTGCGTGGAGATGCACACAGCAGGCGAGCCAACCCGCATTATATGGACCGGCTTTCCAAGCTTGAAAAGAACACTTCTCGAGCAACGCGAACAAGCAAAGGCAAAGTATGATCGATTCCGTCGACTCCTTATGCTATAGCCTCGTGGCCATTACGACATGTACGGCGCCATACTCCGTCCAGACACAGAACTGGTAAATGCAGGCCAAGCTGATATGGGGTGTCCTGTTCATGCTCAATAACGGCTTCTCGACTATGTGCGGCCACTAGTGAGTCGGGGTTCTTATACAGTATCATGGTCACGGATAAAAGCCTGGGTCTCGTGAACGCACCCGAGAACACGGCAATCTACCAGGCACAGCGGGAGGTAGAGAGTCAAAGTCGAAGGCTATGGCTATTATACGGGATATCATGCATTCGTGCTTGAGAAGGAGGACGGGATGGGGCTGGATGAATTCTCGCTCAAAGATCTTAAGATTGCAGTAATACGTACGACTGGGCCCGACTGTATGATTTTGGTCATGCGCCTGATAGAATGCTTCATTGTAAAATTATAAATTTAACATGTATATTTTTGCAAATGGGACAAGCGCGAAACAAAAGAAACCCAAGCCTGTTCTTTGGAAGGAAAATTGAGATGAAGTATTGTACATCAGATTTGAGGGATGGACAAGGTCTTTGACAAAAAAATTCTAGGGGTAATCTCTATCATCCTCTTTCAAGTCACAACAGACGATTTCTCTATTTGGCAAGCTCAACACCGGCGGTGGCACCGAGGAGCTTCTTGATG
>KZ119349.1:0-14284 GCA_002153405.1 Mycosphaerella populi pn0402
GGTGCCGACATCCGTGCTATCTGTACGGAGGCAGGTCTCATGGCCTTGCGCGAGCGTCGCATGCGAGTCCAGATGGAGGATTTCCGCTCTGCCCGCGAGCGTATTATGAAGACCAAGCAGGACGGTGGTCCCGTAGAAGGCCTGTACTTGTAATCGCTGGTCAATGTTTAGCTGAGTGCGCTACTCATCGCTAGTGTACTGCATTTGGGCTTGGCCTGTGTACTCTAATGTATCGACGGTGGATTTACAAGAATAGCATACATTTATATACCTTTAAATTTCGAGGTTCCTGTCCCGAGGTTGTAATCGAAACCCAATCACATTCTCAGACTGGAGTCCCACATATACCAGCCATAGATCGCCCTGGTGAGGGAAGAGGAAGAGAATATCCTGAAAATCCTCACAGTTGAACGTGCAGTCACTTTCTCTTATACCACTAATCGATGGGTTGTTACACCTTCGACGCGTTTCATTTTGCTAACAGCGGATACAACCCGGATTTTACTAGTCAAATTGCATTTTACGGAAGAATTTCAACTCTTATGTTTGCCTCTGTTCTAATTATTTCTTCGTTCTAGTTCCTATACATACTAATGGGTCTGGCTAGGGACTCTGGCGGCGCGGAACCCCAAAACAGTGGAAATAATCAAGAAAATCACCAAGGAGCTATATTGAGGCTTCAATATCTAAGAACTGGAGGTCCGGGGTGAAGGAATGCGTATCAACGCCCTGTATTTGACCTGTTTTCGTAGCTTCTGTAAAATGATCGACATGAGGCAAACAATGCAAACATTATCGATAACTGCCGGTGATCTTCGCCTCGGTTTCAACCTCATATCTCAGCTTGGAGCAATGGATGGATTTGATGAGGAAGCGTTCAACAAGTTTTTCCCGTCTAGCTTCGGCAAGCAGGAGAAGTCTATTGATGTCGAGAGCCAGGTGAATCGGTCCAAGAGGGCCGAGGTTGCTGTGCCGAATCCTGAAGACGCAGCAACCATCTCTACTGCGCAAGAAAAGCAGCCCCAGGAGCCAAAAGATAACGATGATGATGACTCAAATGATTCAGATTCCGATGACGACGACGAAGATGACGAAAATGAATTCCCAGTTTCTCATGAGATGGTCTTGAATACACACGAACGCGCGGTGACTACCATTACGTTGGACCCCTCTGGCGCACGACTTATCACGGGCTCTACGGATTGTACTTTGAAGCTTCATGATTTTGCTTCTATGACGCCGTCAACTATTCGAGCATTCAAATCGGTTGATCCTTCACTAAAGAAAATGTCCGCTGCTCAAGACACCCACTCAATTCATCACGCTGCCTTCAATCCTCTTTCGCCGAGCCATGTCCTCGTCGTGACTGCCACTGCCCAGCCCCGGATACTTAGTCGCGATGGTGAAACTTTAACGGAGTTCGTCAAGGGTGACATGTACCTGCGAGACTTGAACAATACCAAAGGTCATATTGCTGAGGCGACGAGTGGTGTCTGGTCTCCATCGGACTATAACCTTTGCGCCACCGCAGGGTCAGATAGCACAGTACGCATTTGGGATGCAAATATTGGTCGATCGCAAAAGGAAGTTATCATGCATAAGTCAAAAGTTGCTGGGTCTGCTGGTCGGACTAAGATGACCGCTGTCACTTGGGGCTCCCCAAAACAAGGCGGCATGAATGTCTTGGTGACTGCGGCATTGGACGGTAGCTTGACAATGTACAGTGGGAATGGTCCTTTCAATAGACCTAGTGCCGAAGTTCGCGACGCACATACCCGTGACACCTGGACCAGTGGGCTGGATATCAGTGCCGATGGGCGGCTTGTTGTCTCACGAGGCGGCGACGATACAATCAAGTTATGGGATACTCGCAAATTCAAGACGCCTATCAACACCGTTCAACATATATCAACATCAGCACGCTTCCCTACATCAAACATTCAGTTCTCTCCGTCATCGGCTAATGTGCTCGTTGGCTCAGAGACTGGCCATTTACACATCCTGAATCCAGCCACTTTGAAGCCGGAACTTGTTACTCCTGTCACTCCAGGGTCTCCTCTGATATCTGTACTGTGGCATGAGAAATTGAACCAGATCATCACCGGTTCCGCCAATGCGGAAACCCATGTGCTATATAATCCCACCACCTCTACCAAAGGTGCATCGCTAGTCATGTCTCGAGCTCCAAAACGTCGCCATCTCGATGACAATCCCACTCTTACCACAGACGCTTCTGGTGGTCTCTCTGGAGACTCAGTCGTCGTTGGATCTAATGGTGTACCCCATTACAGCTCAGCCACTTGGTCTGCTCGTCATCCTAACGTGGGATTAACAGCCTCTGGCCGGTCTCGCGACCCCCGTCGTCCACATCTCCCAGCTGTCACCCCTTTCGCCAAATCTACGCCTGATGAGAAACAAGTCCGCGAAAATATTCCACTCAGTTCCATGCGTGACGAAGACCCTCGCGAGGCACTCTTGAAGTATGCCGAAAAGGCCGAGAAGGATCCTATCTTCACCCGAGCGTATAAAGAAACCCAACCAAACGCGATCTACGCGGATTTGAGCGATGAGGACGAAGAGAAACCAGAAAAGAAGAAAACCCGACGGTGAAAGGATCACCATGCCGAGCTTGGCATTCTGTATATTAAGTTAATCATGCATCCTCGTCAATCCATAAAAGGACAAAAAGCTTTACCGAACTTGACGACCAACAACATTCATCCTCCCGCGATGCTAAGTCTCCCTTTGAGTGCTATCTTGACGGGTTGTAGAATAAACAGAATCTTTATCTGATAATTTCAATAGAGTTTAGAATAACCTATGTTGCGAGGGCCTTGGAATGCGCGCCCCTCTTTCTAATCCCGCACTATGACGTCCAAGCCAACACGATCGCCAGTAATCCTTGCTCATGCAACAAGTAACGCAACAAAGCTTTGACCGTAAGACTTGACGAAGACATGCTTGAACCTAATTTCAAACGTAGGCGAATCCTGCACGCATGAGCAAGGAGGGGTCTGCGTAGCCCCTTTAGCTTTAGGTTGAGGCCTGCTATTGCTGACATGAGCACTCCGACTCCCCCATAGTTTTGTCATCTTACTGCCGCAACCTCCGACCTTCGGCACGCGCGACCAGGGGTGCAGACAAGAGGAGATTATTCATTTCGGGCTTTGCCCCCGCAGAATGCTGACCTGCGCGACGTGATATGCTCTTCATTTCCACTTGGGCCTGGAGTCGATAAACCGTGACAGCTCTCAAGCCGCTACGAGAGTTCGGACCGCCCGGCTTTGCTTGCCCCCGCAAGCTGCGATCGGATAGAAGACGGGTGCTGCATGTTAACCGAAGTCTCTCGATCTCTACGCGGCAAGATGGACTCTTCTCAGGAGTCGTTGGCGGTGGGACTGTTCACTTCCCTGGTTGCGCCGACTGCCGCCTCATCCACAGCGGTCTCCTGGATGCATCAAACAATGACCAACGTCACTCCGACCTCGACCTCGTCGCCACATAACGGATCTGGCCATAGCCATGAGGATCTCCAGAAATGGTCGTCATTGATCGGTATCATCACCGCGTTAGTCGGAAACGTCCTTATCTCCCTGGCACTCAACATGCAACGCTATGCCCACATCCGGATCGCCCGCGAATATGAACTCGATAAACTTACAAAAGAACCTGACTCGCAACACGATACGTCAAGAAGGAATTCATATGGAACGCTGGAGGAAGGCCAGGGCCACAAAAGCAGAAGCAGAACACGGGCACAAAGCCGCCGACGTGTACGGCGGAATTTTGCCCCGTATCGCGATGAGGCAGAGGAAGAAGACTTTTTCGCAGTTCGCACTGGGCGATCGCGACAGAGTACGTGCAACTCGTTTGGATCCGATCGAACTGCCCGCCCCGATGGCGAAGATAGCCAAGGAAACAAGAAGTCTTATCTCAAGTCTCCATACTGGTGGGTCGGCATTGTGCTCATGACTCTTGGAGAAACGGGCAACTTCATGGCTTATGGATTTGCACCCGCTTCTATTGTGTCGCCCTTGGGTGTTGTGGCCCTCATATCTAATTGTGTCATTGCGCCCTGTCTGCTTAAAGAGAAGTTCCGTGGGCGAGACTTCTGGGGCGTGCTAGTAGCCATTGCTGGCGCTGTCGTCGTGGTTCTTAGCGCAAAATCATCCGAAGAAAAGATCGGGCCTGGGGAGATTTGGTCGATGATCACCACCTGGGAATTCGAACTTTACCTTGGATTGACTTGTGGATTGATCATAGGTCTCATGTGGGGAAGCTACCAGTATGGCCCAAAGAGCATCCTCATTGACGTTGGGCTCGTGGCTCTGTTCGGTGAGTAGACTTGTCCTTCCATGGGATCCGAATATAGCTTTCATACTAACATATATGTACAGGTGGATACACTGCTCTATCAACCAAAGGTGTCTCGTCGCTTCTGACATTCACATTTTGGCATGTGATCACATACCCCATATTCTACCTACTTGTTTTTATCCTGCTTTCCAGTGCTCTCATGCAAATTCGATACATCAATCGTGCATTGCAGCGCTTTGACTCGACACAGGTCATCCCAACGCAATTCGTTCTGTTCACCCTATCAGTCATTATTGGAAGTGCAGTATTGTACCGTGACTTTGAATCCATGGATCTTGCTCGTGGATCCAAGTTCGTTGGAGGATGCCTCCTAACCTTCCTGGGCGTGTATTTTATCACGAGTGGTCGAGTACGTTCGGACGACGAATCGACCTTTTCAACCGACGAGGAGGATACGTTCGGATTGTTAGACGGGGAAAGATACCGGGACAGAGTCGATTTGTCTCATCGTGCCCCAGTTTTGCGCGCATCAAACACTGCGAAGGCTCCAGAGCTTACACGCGACATGCCCCAGTCTCCCTCTGGATCTCTCAGAAGCCAAGGCATTGATGGTGTGGATGAGACCCAACTCACACCGCGAGGAACTCTCTCGCCAGCCCTCTCCTCGCCGCATGGGTCTTTGACTGGGACCTCCGCCCTTTCGGGGCCATCGCTAGAGCATCCATCCCCATTGCGTCCTCCCTCTCGAATGTCCAATCCCTGGGCAGACTCGCAGGAGGAGGTTTTAACACCGAAATCAGATCCCGAGACTTTCCGACCGGTCACACCCCCAGCGCAAGACGAGTATAATGGCTCGGAATCAGCGGTCCTTCTGCAATTTCCTCCGGCACCTGGAATGGACGAAGGATCGACAGGCAGTCCGACTATAATCCGACGAGCCTCCACTCCCATTGCAACTGATCAGCCTTCATTTTCTGATCGAGCACGCCACAGCCTTGAAACACCCCAACGGCGTAGTGTGCGTCACACACCTTCATCCAAATATTCACCTGGGCCCCTTTTGCCAACCCTCTCAGGTGGTATCAGCGCCGTGGTTGTAGAGTCCCTTCGCCGAGGCGAAGGAAGTCCCTTTAAAGATCGAAGTAGGCGCAGAGGAGGGCGCCGGAAGCATCTCGATGGCGCTTTTGGGGAGACCCCATCCCGCTACCAGGATGATGATCTCGGTCCTCTTGGACAAGACGACGGTCACCAAAGCTCTTTAATCGTTGCAAATGATCTTCTCCGATCAGCAACTAATACTGCTACACCACCGGCGGAAGCTGGCCGTTCGACTCCTGCTCTGGCAACTGAGCTTTACACAACGCCAACTCAGAAGCCCAGTGAAGAAGGCACTCGTCTGCGCAGCTTCAGTGATTCTTGGAATGGCGGCTTGGCATGGCTCGGTGGTGCATTGCGAAGAAATTCTCAAGCCCAAAATGTCCATTCCTCCACGACGACGCAAGAGACGGCAGCTGAAAGCGGTTATTCCAATATCCACCCAGAGTCTCAAAACCAACATTAGCCAAGGAGAAACTTCCTGGTTTGGCAATCTAAAATGTACATGAAGAGTGCTGGGTCACTCAAATCGTACATAGCCATGCAGCGAGCGCAGTATCATTCCGGCGCTCTTCTTTCTCATTCCCCTCGAAAGATCCTTCATTTTGTTAGTACTGGGTTGTAATAATCATTGCATTCTGCGGGGCATATTTTCCAGGCTTTGGATACGATTTCTCTCGTTTTTTTTTTTTTTTTTTTAACTTCGTTCTAGTTGGACAGTATTTTAGCGCAGCTTTATTCTATCAATATAAGGATTATAAAGTCGATATTTGACCTGATGACCTTGATGCCAGAGAAAGCCACCTCTACGATAAATTTTAGCAGCTTTGTATCAATAGATCATTTTACCCAAACCTAAATTTTATCCTAGGGTTAAATATGAAATTCAAATCAATTTTCATCTATCTGCAAGTTTGAGAGAGGACTATAGACGCGACCACACCAAGATCGCCACGCTCAGAAAGAATATGGATTTTAGAACGTTTGAAGACAAAAATACATTCCAATGGAAATATGGCATCATTCAGATCCTTAGTAGACATTTCAAATTAGTCCATAATCGGCTAGGAGTATAATATGCTGAATAAAACGAGGGATTCATTCGCTCGCATTATCTGTGAGTTGATTCAGTGATCCGGTGATGGTGAAACTGGCCTTCCGGTCCACCGGAACACTTTCCGTTTTGAGCAGCAACCACCAGGTATAAAAGAGAGTTCCAATCCGTCCACACATTCCAGATCAACAGTACAGAGCCTGACCATTTGATTATATACACCAATTTTATCGAAATGGCCGGATCCAACTCAATCACTGTGACCCTCTCGCAGTTAAGCAAGATGATCGACCATTCGCTCCTTCACCCAACCATGACCGACGCAGACATCCTCGCCGGGTTGAAGATCGCCAAAGATTACGACGTTGCTACTGCGTGTGTGAAGCCATACCTTATTCCACTTGCCAAGAAAGAGCTTGCTGGATCAGATGTTAAGATTTGCCCTGTCATTGGTTTTCCGCACGGCAACAGTACGACCGAGATAAAAGTTCTCGAAGCCACCGAAGCAGCCAAAGCTGGAGGCCATGAGATCGACATGGTTGTCAACGTGGGGAAAGTACTGAGTGGAGACTGGGATTATGTGAAAGAGGAAATCCAGTTAATAAACGCTGCTGTCGTTGAACAAGGGGCTATTCTCAAAGTCATTTTCGAGAATGACTATCTGGAGCCGCAGCACATCATCCGCCTCTGTGAAATCTGCTCCCAGCTGAAAGTTGCCTTTGTTAAGACTTCCACGGGCTACGGGTTTGTCAAGCAGGCCGACGGCTCGTACAACTACAAAGGGGCCACTGTGCAGCATCTAAAACTGATGCGGGAACACTCTAGCCCTGGGGTGCAGATCAAAGCCGCCGGGGGTGTGCGAACACTCGATGACCTCCTTCATGTCATGTCTCTTGGTGTCACGAGGATTGGCGCTACGGCTACGATTGCTATTATTCAAGAAGCGAAGACCCGGGGTATCGGAGAGGAGCCAACTCTGGTCCAGTACAAGCCAATGAAAGAAGAAGCATCAACCAGTGGATACTAAAGAGTATGCTGAAATTTAGGATGAAATTTTTGTGACTCCCCCTCGTGTAGCTCTATACATACGCTTTGATTTGTATTTGAACGCGCACGCCCCGGATACCTTTCCTTAAATATTCCTGCGTATACTCAAATACATATAACTTGCGAGGTACTTCATACATGTGATCATTCCAAGGTTTGGCTTTATCTAGTGCTGCAATTAATAGTCCCTGTGTACCTATCAATTCACATGTATCTGAATATCGCAGAAATATACGAGAGAAGATACGTTCGTGCGTTCAAAGGCAAATGATAGGGTATCTATCCTATTTTAAGAACTATTACGGCCATTCTAGAAAGAAAAGCGTTAGTAATAAAGTCAATAGTCAACATTAAGGTTTCTCTGTGATTTAATTCCTGAATAACATTATATAAAGCGCCAAAACGAGAACTCTATGATGTACTCATGGCTCCCGTCTATCCAGGAAAACCATTTCCTTCAATTCCCCAGATCCAGGTTTGGTCCAGAGCCCCAACTCCACTTTGGAAAGATCCATCACTACCTAGGTCCAGATCCGGCAAACTCATATACTCTTCTCGTGAAAACAAGACTATTCAGAAAGTCAGCTAAATGTTGTTGTTTTTTTCGAGTACCAGCAACTTGAATCATACCTTTATCAAAATCAGATAAAGCTTCGAGGAAACATGAGTCTGGCATACAGTCGAGACCTAAACTCGGGCCGAGGCTTTCAGGATCATCGGCAAACTCATAGGACGGCTCAGCATAAGAGGCCTTTGAGGCACCTGCTGAGTTGGAATTATTTGGATCAATTTCTGTGTGCCCAAAGGTCGTTGTTGGCTGGATGTCTGCAGTTGCAAGATCCCTTGGGCGGTCTTCGTCAAGTATCAGCCTTGGCGTGATAGCTTTCGAGGGGTCCAGCATCGCACTCAACTCCTTATCCATGATGTGTTTGATAAGCCGTTTTAGAAGATCCAGGCCTTGTGCACAGAGGTCGGAGCGTTCTTTCAGCTTCATCTGCACGAACAACAGATTCTGTAGACCAAGCTTCATTTGAAGTGAGGATGGCGTGAAAAGCTCCATGCTGCTGAGAATTCCAAGGGTGAGACCTGATGCAAAGGTATGTATGCCGATAAATGTGGCAGCATATGTATTAGAGGCTAGATCGAGTATGGACATTGAAGCAATTTGCGAAGTTCTCAAAGCGGCATCTCGACATGCTCTGAACGAAGAACGGAATGGATCGGATCCATAGCTGTCATTTGATAATTCTCGGGGAATCAGTCTATAATAAAGCAACGGCCGATGGATCAATATTATTGCATTTTCGTAGGCCAACCATAGGTTAAGCGATTGTAATTGAAATATATGAGTCTCGAAGCGGGGTCCAGATGCGCCAATATCTCGATCCAAATCATTGATTGACTCATAAGCGGGCGGATTGAACGCTTCTACTTTCAGGTGTAATTCCTTCGGTACTTCAGAACTCCATTGCTTAAGCTTTGAGTCGAGCTCACTGGCTTTGTCAATGAGTCTTTGCGGTTGGATTGGGAAGGAGTCAAGTCCACCGGTATTGAAAGTATGTGGGCCAGTGCCGTAAAGTTGCGTCAGGATTTCTTTCAGTATAACAGAAAGCTTTGACATAAAATACTTATAGGACAAAAGGGTTGTTTTGCATCTCAGTGGTTCATTAAATGAGGCTGGAGACTGTGGACTTGGCAATTTCGCTGACGGGTCTAGCGGCTGGACGTCACAATCTTCATCTTTGATGCCGTGTGGATAACCATAGGACATGGAGCAAAACGTTTCAATCTCATATATTGCCCACCAACAACGCTTGTTTGCTTCGATATGCTTTAAGTGCTCTGGCGATGTGTTTGAAACCCGAGAACGAGCTTCTTGCCGGTGTAAATTTAACGCTTGTGCGACACGAAGACCACAGCCACATATTGGCCATGCTAACGCAGGGCTTCCATGAAACAAGAAATGAGTCCCTAAGAGTACGCACGTTTGTACTGCTTCCAGAGACTGCAACGATAGAATAGTAAGTAGATGATGTTGCACGATATCGACAAGCCCATCTTTTAGCTTATTAGGCACAACACCATAACTTTGTAGAACCTGACACCGATGATCACCAGCATAATGAAGACCAATGGCTATTACCATTATGAAAGTGCTCATCAGACCTATATCTGACGTATTAGATCTTGATCGAGGATCAAAATCATCGTAAAGAGTAGGCCAGCGTCGTCTGAAGTCATCCTGGTGGAACAAGAGCATGAACCAATGAGCGCGGTCAAAATAAGTGTCCACAAGAAGGCTTGCAGCTTCAAAGGAAGGAATCGACGATTGAGCTGCATTCCAAAAAAGCCTTAACGGAGAGTTTGGTCGTGATATAAATCTTGACTGGATGCTGGCCTCATCAACCAATAGATCTTGTTCCTCGGAGTTTCCAGCAAGTCCGTTGTTCTGGAGAGCTGTCTGAGACTGCATCCCCGGGATAGCGTCAGTGTGTCTTCTGTCGGGTGTACAAGCACTTTGGGAGCGAAAGGCCTGGATATCACAAATGAATACTGAAATACAGAGGTTTGGGCTGTTTGTTGGATTTACGCACCCCCTCAACCAAGGCCATGGTGGAGCTTGAATTAGCCATCTGACAGGGCTCTAATCCCCTTGGTAAATCATTTCTGTATTGATTTGGAGTCTCCTTCCCGGTCAATATCCCCTGGGGTTGACTTGCCGAAGACCTTGTATAAGTCGATGAAACTTTTCGGGGTTGACGCTTCCGACTCGCTAGTCGAGAGGTCGAAGAAGAATCATGCGGCTTGTATGATTTCCATTTTGATTTTCCCGTATCAGTGCATGGCTTGTCAGTCCGCGTGCAAAGGGTGCAAGGACGAGATGCATCACACTAGCTCTTTGGTCAGGCTGAGAAAGAATGTCGGCATCTGGACTTTCGTACCTTCAATTTTTGCTTGCGACATCGGTCGCAAGCCTGTGAAACTCTCATTCTCTGCATCTCCTCCAATAGACCAGTGGCGATAGTCGTATTCAAATTGAGGTTGATAGATGTAGAAACAAGTTCCGATAATCCACCATCCGGGATGCGTACTTCCACCGGATCAAAGTCACGTGCCTTACATAGTACTAGGGTTCGTTGGAGAGAAAAGTGGGCGAGAATAGCTAGCATTTGTGTTATTTTCACTGTCAAATTTTGCCCAGATCATTAATACTAAATATTAATATACCTGATTTAAGAAATGGGTTGTTCGGTAAACTTCTGCTATGCAACTGTCTATATTCGTTAAGTGTATGTACATGTTTCTTCTTTCCTTTATTTTTTTTAGAGCCAAGAGCCAAATGACAAGGCCGACGTCTGTGAATGAAGACTATCTGGCCTGCTTGGTAGATATAGGCTTTCATTGTCGGACTCTGGTTGCTCTGGAGCGAGGAGACTGGGGCCCTCTACCTTCGTGAGGATCACCTTCTTGTATGACTTGTTCCGGTGGACAGAAGGACTAGACGCTGGGGGCTCAATCGACAAGGGCGCATCCTCTGGTATGGTGATGTTTTCCGGAATAGTAATGTCACTAGGTGTGGCGACATCGGTGTCCTTTTCAAGGCTCATAACGACTTCAATGGCTTGGCGATCTTCGATCACCTTTAGATGGCGTTTGGAGAAATATCGGCCATATTTGTACAGCGACCAATAACAGCTGAAGACATTGATGGCCGTCAATGCAAATTTGTAGCCTGTGTAATAGAAGACGAGTACCTTCCAATTAACTCGCTCATTTTTCAATCGAAGGTGGATCTCGTTAAATAGTAAGACGTTCACGATGTACATTCCAATTGTTGCGCCGAGAAGGATGCCACTAAACTCGGGTCGAACAACGAATGAGATCGGGAGCATGAACGGTGCGAGCAAGTAAACTAATGTTTCATAGACCTGGGAATAGGGTTAGCATGAAATCCAGAAGAATCCAGTTAGCCAACATACCTCCTGCCACACAGCCAATTTAGCCCCAAATTCCCACCCATGGAGTTTCCAGCTTGTCAATATGTACTTCATATCGTAATACATGCCAATGACGAAGAAGAAATTCCACCGCTTGAATCTTTGCTTGAATACAGTCATTTCGCCAAATCCGCCTCGGCTTCCACTGCTACTGAAGAATACCGATGATGGAGTTTCAGTTTCCACGAAAACAGAGGAACACATGGTGATGCGACCGCCAAGACGGCGAGAGGCGTCGCCAAAGAACCAATCCTCTGATACAGAGTATCCAGGGTGTTCATTGAAAGTAGCTTTGAGGAAATCTGTTTCCCAGAGAGAAATAGCACCATGGGGAAATGTAGCGCTTCCGAGCATTCCAAAAAAGGTCCTTTGGATTCCGGACATTTTGTACTCCATATCTTGAGCCTGCTGGCACCAGGTTCCAGGAGTAGAATTGGGACCGACACTTTTAATTGTGTACCCTACACATTTGACTTTTCCTTTTAAGCGGTCGCTCACAATTGGGAAATTAGGTGGCAATGCGCAGTCGTCGTCAATGAGCAAAACATTCTCGAAGCCATCGGCGGCATATGATCCTGCAAACTGCGCGACGATCTTGGACCCAATCGGCACCCACAAATGATTCACGCCAAATGGGCGACAGATCTCTTCAGTATTATCCAAAGGCGTTTGTGAATTCCCATTGGCAATAACGAAGATATTCTCCGGTGGGAATATCTTCAAAGCAGCTTCCAAGGTAGGCCCGATTATCTGAGCTGACTTATAACATGGAATGATTAATGCAGTATTCCTAGCTTTTGACAAATTTTGTTCAAGATCAATGTCACTGCTAACAGTTTCTGCGGGCAGGGGATCTTTTTCGAAGAGGATTAGAAGAGGGCAAAATGCATATCTGTTGAGCAATTGTTAGTATGACAATCATTACTCTGTTGACGGAATCCATCAGAAACATACAAGAAGGCTAGGCCAATGAGAATCGCCCAACCACCTTGAATGACGAATTTATGACTGACAACCCAATATAACCACCAGACACCACCCTTCCAGAGGGGCATGCCAATTAGGCCGAAGTAAATAATCAGGATCAGAAGTGTATAAGCGCTGATCTCGAATGACAGACGAACCCAACGCTTCCGTTGGAGGGCAGCACCTCGAAGTTTTGCTTTTTCGTAAACATCGTTCATAGCATGGTGGCGATTGTGGAACGTCGGGGTATTTGAGGGCACGGGGCTAGTGGCAGCAGTCTCAGAAAGAGGTGTTATTGGCGTGATAGGCTCTTTTTCAGCCACTGATATGGCTTCCTTTTCTTTTTCAGTCGGAGTCCAGCTTTGAGTTTTAACAATATTTTCCCAAGCTAGATAGTAAATGTTAAATATTTGCCACGTCTCTATGGCTGGATTGAGCTCTTATTACTCAGGTTCCCACTTACTTGTAAGCTCTGGAGGATTACTACGCGGTCTTTGGCGTGCAGTTGGAGGTCTTTGAACACGCGTAGTATGGAGACTTGCAGAACGGCTAACGCCCCCAACTTCGTTTCTTTTCTTTGAAGCAGCAAATTCATATGGCACGCGTTCGTTTGCGGGGAGTGTCTTCTCCCATCTTGCCATATCCAATGGAGAATTGAATTTCGAAGCCAGCAAGGACTTCGGGATAGGTACATCCTCCACCATGGTGAATTTTGGGCTGACCTTTGGACGCATCTCGAGGTCCAGCTAGGGAAACAAGCTATTAAATAGAGGAAATGAGTGGATGGCACGGCTCGACACCGCAGAAACGAGGGGCCTGAGATGCAGTAGTGAAAGTAGCCCCATGCCATGTTATAACACTTGCATGGATTCTACGAGACCCGAAAGCCTCCACATGGCATAGTGGGCCATAATTCGGCGAGCCTTCTACATTTAGACTTGGGTTTTACTCCTATGGGGCTGAACTGACAGGCTTTCCTGTTGTTTTACACTTGAACTTGGAATTGACCCTGGAAAATAGATGGCTGCAATTTGCGCGTCCAAGGATTGACTACGGGTAGCTCCAACGGTCCCATGAAATCATCAGAAAAATCAAATGCGCCAGTCTTTTCCGTTCGATCCAGGCACAGTTTCCAAATCTCGGATAAGAAGGGAGAACGCGTTTAGACAAAAGAAATAAAATGGATATAGTAGAAATTCCGGAGTACGGAAGCCACAATTGGTTAGCGGCGGCACATTTTGAAAGTGGCTTGCTCTCCTTAGCGTGCGCCGTGGCACTGCACACTGGACGGTGCCCCATTATGAAAAGGGAGCTAAACTTCATTTCAATGACATGATAAATACATAGGATCGGGATTAATGCACCGCGGATGCACTGCGAGCCTTCCCTTCGCCTGAGAATCGTATAATGGAGAGAAGAATTCTTACACCGCCAAGCATCCTGAATAGAAGCTGCTGATCTTGTACATCCCCATAATGAACAATTTGATAGTTCTGAAAAGTCAAATTAGTAGCGACAATGTGATATATTTTCATGGTCTGGCAGTGCTCCGAATGGCTCCAATTCCCAATCCTTGGGGTGAGATCTTAGTTAGACCCGACAGAGATTTTTGCATTCAGCTTGAGTGAAGAGAGCCCTCTAGGACAATCAAATCCGCATCCTAGCCGTCTAGCCGCAAATGAGACCAATTAGGGCACCAGAGCCCGGACCAGCCCAAGCGATCACCACGATGAATTTCTTGATTTGATATGGCGCCTTTTTGTTCTTTGTTTTTGTTCTTTTTTTTTCTTTTTTCTTTTTTCTTTTT